>JAXIVD010000938.1:95000-107500 GCA_036785275.1 Cancer borealis | reverse complement strand
GTAGTGATAGAAGTAGTAGTAGTAGTAGTAGTAGTAATAGTAGTAGTAGAAGTAGTAGTAGTAAAAGTAGAATTACAATTAGAATCATAAATAAAAGTAGTATTAGTGGTGGTAGTAGTCGTAGTAGTAATAATAGTGGTGGTGCTGGTGGTGGTAGTGAAAGTAATAACATTAGTATTAAAGTAGTATTAGTAATGATAGCATACATAAAATGGTCATTATTGATTTACTCCATACAATTGTTTACACATTGTTATCAGAGACGTGCTTAGGGGCTGCACTCTTTCTCTCTCTCTCTCTCTCTCTCTCTCTCTCTCTCTCTCTCTCTCTCTCTCTCTCTCTCTCTCTCTCGTTTGTTGCTATTCTATTCGCAGTCACTAAAAAAATCGATCAATAAAAAGTAGAGTAGTTTGCTCTTTCTCTAACACCAAAACGAGAAAGGAATAAAAAAAACAGCAACAGCAACAGGTCTCTACTTAGCTGTTTGATTTCACTAAACTAACTATTATTATTATTATTATTATTATTATTATTATTATTAGAGAAAGGATAGAACAGTAGAAGGCTCCTCCCCACCCACCCATCCTCCCTCCAGCTAAAGTTGGCGGGCAAAGAAGCGATATCATGTGGTATTGAAAAACAAGCTGGAATTTAGTAGAACAGAGATTAATGTTGTTTATCTACGTAATTAACTTTATATATGCAAGTTTGAGGAACAGAGGAACAAACAATTGAGGCGTCACTATAAAAAATAATAAATAAATAAATATATAAAACCGCGCCAATAACGGGCAGAGACAGTCTAAACTAGCCTCCATAAAGCCTACTGGCGCCAACGGTTTGTGATATAGAAAAAATAAATAAATAAAATAAAAAGGCCTGAAAAGAAGTGGGATTTGACACGAAGAAATTATCAGTTTCATTTATTTTTTTAAGTTTCAATATCATTAAAAAAAAATTAACGGAATCATTTGGTTTGTGATAAAAATAAAGAAAAAGAAAAAGAAAAAGAAAAAGAAAAAGAAAGAAAAAGAAAAAGAAAAAGAAAGAAAGCCTAAAAAGAACAGTGCCAGACGAGCTTATGATCTAAAGAAATTTTCAAAGCGTTTTTTTTTTCTTTTTAAGTTTCAACAAAATTATTTTAAATATCAACAAAACTATTAAAGAAAACGTAATTGGCTTCATTAGTAAGTTTGAGAGAGCTTCACCATTATTTAGAAGCCATTGTTTGTTTGTTAGTGAAATAATCGTTTGCGTGGACATTAGTGAAGCCTTTGAAGATTTTGAACACCAATTAAGTCTCCTCTTAGGCTGCGTTTTGTTAAGGGAAATAAATCTAGTTCTGTAAGTCTTTCCTCGTATGATTTGTTACGTGGAGGAGGAGGAGGAGGAGGAGGAGGAGGAGGAGGAGGAGGAGGAGGAGGAGGAGGAGGAGGAGGAGGAGGACGAAGACAGTCAAATTACTTCCTGACGTAGAATAACATGTCTTCTCTCTTCCTGTCCTCCTCCTCCTCCCCTTCCTTCTGGTTACCTCTCTTTCCCCTCTTCCGTTTCCTCCCCAACTTCATGACTTACTTTCTTTCTTTCTTTCTTTCCCTTTCCTCTTTTTATTCCCCAAACGTAGGACTATATTTTCCTTTCCTTGTAACCCCAACATTTTAAGACCATTTTTTCCCCTTAAAACCCTAAATGACCTCCTAATAAAAATAATAAATAAAGAATAAATAAATAAAAATAAATAATAAAATAAAGTTACCTGTTTAGCACCTGAGTCTAGTTAATAACCTTACCTTACCTTACTTACCTACCTAGCTTTGCCTTGCCTTGCCTTGCCTTACCCTCCCCTCCCCTTACCTTACCTTTCCCTTCACCTCAAGTATATATAACCTTACTAGACACAAACCCATCTCATTTGCACATTAATTCACTAACGGCAACACACACACACACACACACACACACTAGAAAAAAACACGCACATATAAACCTGTACGTTATCTGTGTGTGTGTGTGTGTGTGTGTGTGTGTGTGTGTGTGTGTGTGTGTGTGTGTGTGTGTGTGTGTGTGTGTGTGTGTGTGCGTGTGCGTGTGCGTGTGCGTGTTTGGTAACCCTCCCTTATCAATTCTTGCCGTTGTGTCTCTTGCATATTCGTAAAAAATTCTGACAAAATAATTAAATAACTTAAAGAAGCTTGCAGTCTGTCTCTCTCTCTCTCTCTCTCTCTCTCTCTCAAACCAATAATTTACTTTAGATTAAGTGTATTATCTTTTTTTTTTAATGTATAATCTATTCATAATCCTTAGTGAGAAATAGTAACATAGAAATAGTAGAAAAGAAGAAAAGAAGAAAAAGAAGTATAAGTATAAAATGAAGATGAAGAAGAAAAAGAAAGAAAATGAAGAAAATGAAGAAGAAAAAGTAGAAAATGAAGAAAAAGATGAAGAAAGAGAAAGAAAATGAAGGAGAAGATGAAGAAGAAAAAGAAAGAAGATGAAGATGGAGAAGAAAAAGAAGAATAAAGGAAGAAATATATGAAGAAAATACAACAATAATAACAACAACAAGAAAAGGTTCAAAGGATGTTAGGTTAGGTTATGGAAAGTCAAGTGTGTATCTGTATGTATGTATGTATGTGTGTGTGTGTGTGTGTGTGTGTGGTAACTGTGGCCGGCCGGAGATGCATAGATAAAAAGCTTGATAAATGAATGTAAATAGAAGGAAGAAAGGATAGTTAAGTGTATGCATAAGAGGTGATTTGATAGTCAAGATAGTTAATCATATACAGAGAAATAGGTCAATCGATATATATATGTAGATTGATTGATTGATTCTCTCTCTCTCTCTCCACGAAGCAAGAGAGGAAACTAATCCCCTGACACCCACATTAGAACAAGTATTAATAATTATCATAAAAAACATTACTAAGGCTGAACACACACACACACACACACAGTTCCGTCTTCACTATGTATACCTTTACTATAATATTTACTACTTTTTTTTTTTATCTTATTGTGTTTTTCATATCTCTTCATATCTAACACAACATCAACTCTATTTTGAATTATATAAATGTAATCTATATAACCTTAATTAACTTCATCCCAATACTAGTAATCAAGTATTAACTATAAGTGTAAGATCTATATGTTACTATTATATTATATTAACTTTTTATTTTTATTTTGATGTGGTCTTCCCTTCTATCTATCTATATATCCCTTCCCTTCACTAATTCCTCTTCCTCCTCTATTATTCTTTCTCTCCCTCTCCCCTTCCCTCCTTCTACTACTGTAATATAATATCTAACTATTTCAATGATAAAAGTATAATCTATATAATCTGCATCAATACTAGTCACAAATTGAAGTCGATATAAATGTTACTATAGTATTATATTAACTTTTCTTCTAATCTTGGTGTAGTCTGCTGCCTCCCATCCTACTTGTGGTGTGTGTTATCAGCCCAGTGCACACACACACACAGGTGAAGAACCTTACCACTAATCAAAGTTCTGTGTGTGTGTGTGTGTGTGTGCCTAATGAGTATGGTGTTTCTATAAGAGTAATTATCAAAGCATACACACACACACGTACACATATTACGTTAGCATACACACAAAGACACGTACACATATATATTGGAAGCACACACACAAACACGTACACACATTACGTAAGCATGCATACATACATACACATACACACACACAGACACACTTCCTTATCTTACTTAACCTTCAACTCGACAAGAATGTAAAGCACTGTACTCTTGACCTTTCCTGACCTGACCTGAGGTGGCTGAGTAATCAAAACAACTTGTCGAAAGGGAAAAAGGTCACATAATAATAATAATAATAATAATAATAATAATAATAATAATAATACTCTAAGGTGCTTTGCCCTCACGTAACCTTAAATCACGTCTTTTGAATACCTAACTAATAACAAAATAAATAAATAAATAGAAAATAATAAAAATAACAATAGATACAAAAACCTGAAACCGTAAATACACAATAAAATAAATAATTAACTTTTCTATCTTAGCTGTATAAAAAATAAATTAATTAATTAATTTAAAAAATATAAAATTAAAAACTACTTACTTAGAAGAAAGAAAGGAATGAAGGAAGGAAGGAATGAAGGAAGGAAGGAAGGAAGGAAGGAAGGAAGGAAGGAAGGAAGGAAGGAAGGAAGGAAGCCAGGAGGTAAGCAAGTAAGAAAGAAATAACGTACAAATAATATGCCCGGCCAGGGTTGGGTCCAAATACATGCACTTGTACTTGGACCCAAAGTACTTGAAAAATACCAAGTACATTGTATTTGATAAAAAGTTATATGCTGTATATATATTGTATTGAACTGTATGATACTATTGTGTCAATACGTACATTGAGTGTTGTGATATTGTAGTGTAATATAGGATAAAGTAACATAATTATGTAGTTTTCACACTTGGTAACACGCTACAGTACACACCGTCTACACAGGACCACACGTGACTGCACTCATTTCCTGTCACGCTACACTCTCCCCTCCTTCACCTTGTACTTGTACTTGTACAATGACATGTACTTGGACTTAGTACATAGCAAAGTGACTGTACTTGTACTACAAAAATATCCAGGTACTTGGACCCAACCCTGAACCCGCCACTGTACTAACACAAATACACCTTCCTTCCTAACCTGACCTTCCTATCACTCTTGCTGTGCTCTGGTATAAATCAGTGTGAGTGAGCAGTAAGGTGAGGTGAGGCAGGCCAGGCCAGGCCAGGCCACACCCTACCATTATGCAACACCAACACCTAATACGTGACTCCAATTGTTTCATCAATCTATCTTAACATTCTATACTCGACTATTTTCCTGCTCATGCCTGCAATCTTTTCTTCTTTTACTGTTCTATCAATTTCTATCTCTCTTTTATACTCTGTTCTTCCTTTATGTTCTATCGATCTCTTTCTCTTCTCTATTTTTCTTAACATGACTAATTTTTATTTTATTTTATTGTTTTATCAATCTCTCTTTCTCTTCACACTAATGCAATCTTTTCTTTCCTTTCCTTCCCATGACAGGCAGATTGAAAATTATTCCTATTCACAAACTTTCCCTTTTTTCAAATCTTGTTCTAATTACTATATTCGTTTCTTTATTATGCTATTAACTTTTGATTTTATCTAGTTATTAACTCAATTCAAGTGTGTTCAAGATAGTTAAGATATGCCTTCCATGAGCTTGTTTTAGTTAATTTTCTTCTTTAATATTTTTCTTATCTTTTATCTTTTCTTATTACTCGCTCACAAAAATATAACTTTCTAAAGCCTTTTTTATTAATACTTTCCACATTATTTCTTATCTATCATTATCTCGTAACGTATTTACAAAAACACTTCATTTCAAACGTTAATATATGTTCTATCACGTCTTATTACCAATTCTATAACTTTTTAAACACTTACTAAAAATTCTCTAACTGTACCTCATGAATTTTCAGAGACAATCTTATATAGACGTCACAGCCATAAGACCGCCAGGCAACACTACCTAACATACCTTACCTTACCTAACTAACATACCTAATCTGACCTTACCTTACCTTACCTTACCTAACATACTAAGCACACACTATCAACAACTCATTCCACTCACGTTAAACACAACAAAATCCTAGTACTCAATGAAGAAGAAGAAGAAGAAGAAAGGAGAAAAAAAAAACTTACATCATCTAAACCTTGACTTGACTCTACTGATTATGTTACCTTCGTGTGTGCGTGCGTGCGTGCGTGCGTGCGTGTGTGTGTGTGTGTGTGTGTGTGTGTGCGTGCGTGCGTGTGAGTGAGTGTGTGTGCGTGCGAGTGTGTGTGTGTGTGTGTGTGTGTGTGTGTGTGTGTGTGTGTGTGTGTGTGTGTGTGTGTGTGTGCGCGTGCGTGCGCGTGCGTGCGCGTGTGTGTGTGTGTGTGTGTGTGTGTGTGTGTGTGCGTGCGTGCGTGCGTGCGTGCGTGCGTGCGTGCGTGCGTGCGTGTGCGCGTGCGTGTGCGCGTGCGTGTGTCCAGGTTATTCCTAAAGGGGGTAATCTTCAGTTGAACTCTCCCCGTTTTCTCTTCTCTCTCTCTCTATCTAATCTTCACCCTTACAAACTTACTTCCTCTCTCTCTCTCTCTCTCTCTCTATGTATATATATATATATATATATATATATATATATATATATATATATATATATATATATATATATATATATATATATATTCGAAGATATTTTTTTCTAGTCTAAAACAAAAGAAAAGACAAAGAAAATCTATACCTAAGACTCAACACTATTTATAAACGTTCTAAAACCTTCTTGTATACAGCAAAAGGAATTAGAATACATCAAAATAATCCTAAATGGCACCTTTCTCTCACTTTCAATAAAAAATTATCTAGTATATATTAATAAGAAACTTGATTTAAGCCCCAAATAAGACACTACCGTACCTACCTACACATACATAAACACACACACACACACACCACCTCGGGACTAACAATACACATGACTTAAGGTGTACAGTATGTGTCATAACAAGACTGATTATGTTAAAGTAGAGATTAATTCAAGGCATCAAACAGCCATTTTATACGTGTGTGTGTGTATATATATATTCATCTTGATAATTGCGTCGTGATTATATGTATGTACGTGATTTAGGTGTAAGGAACAAAGGAACAAAGCTAATTTCACTACTTCAAACAAAAATATAATAGAATAAAAGAGTACTTAGTGATATTCGATTCTATTCTTTATGAGCGGGATGGGTGGGTGGGTGTTGAGGAGCCTTCTACTTTACTATCTTATCAATTCAACTTGTAGATAACGTAGAATAGCTAAATAACGTTGCACGAGTCAAATGTCCGATTATGAATAATATAATATAGTTTCGAAATTCACTGATCATTTCAAACAATGCACAATTACCACTCGATGAAAAACTCACTTTGAATACGGTTAAAGATTGTTTTTTTTTTATATATATATACATTATCTGATTTACTGGTTTGGTCTAAGATTGCGTTCCTTTAAACCTGTACTGGGTAAAAATATCTATTAAAAAATATATAATTAATAAAATCCAGCTTACGTCTTGAGGCTAAACACAACTAATGATGTTGAATGTGAGTGAGACTTTATATTACAGTTTTATATGTAACAACTGTGTACTGTAACCTGCTGAGTACAGTTACCGTGCATGACTACTGTATGCTGATGTACCGTACACCGGATACTATTTACATCCGTGTACATAAAGTAGTGGATAGTATATTGTTTTGAATGTAATGTAATGTGATGTGATGTATATAAAAAAAAATGTAATTAATTAAAAAATCACTAATAATATTGATGATAACCTTGAATGAATTTGGATCCTTATAATAATTTCAATGTAAAAATTATTATACTGTTTTGTCCCCAAGGTGATATACTATTTTTTTTTTTTTTTATATATCATTCTCAATTTAATTTTTCTACTTAAAACTCAATTCAATTTTTTAACTATTCTCAATTTCATTTTATTTTTTATTTTAGTCAATTTCTTTTTTTATTATTCTCAATTTAATATTTCTACTTTACTCTCAATTCATTTTTCTCCTTCATTCACAATTATCATCATCTTATCCTTTTTACTTTATTCTCAATTTCCTTTTTTCCCTTCCTTCTCATACTTTCCCAACACACTTAACTAACACCATCTTCTACACACCTTTAAACTTTCAATATGGTTAAGCTTCCCCCTTGTCCTGACCTTTCCTCAGAGCTGCATACAACACATCCACTAGTACTATGACCTTACTCCCTCCTTACCTTAAAACGTGGCTTATACTGCAATTAATTTATAAGCTTTCTTTAACATTTTTTTACCACACACCTTGATCCCTTTCTAAGCTTGCTGGAATATTAAGTCTTAAGTATAATTGAATATCAAGTTTTTTTTGGTTTAAACATTTACCTCAAACTTAACTTTTTTTTTTTTACTGAGCTAACACGATCATTTTTATATATAACTCTAAAACATATATCTTACCCACGTTATTTCTTAGTCATTCATTATTATTCATTTACTCTGAACCTAAATGAATAACCTACACTAATCTATACAACTAATACGCACACACTTCATTACCTAACCTAAACAAAAAATATAAAAATAACCTAAAATGATCTAGTGAAGTTATGAAAACACGCAAACACCCTACATCTACTACAGCAATTTCATTTATTTTATTCTTTCAGTCTCCCTTAACATTTTTGGGGGTAACGGGGGGTGGGTAAAGGGGGAGAGTTAATGGGGTAATGGGTAGGTAGTTTTCATCCAGTGCTCTAATCAATGCAGCCGTTTTTCCCTTAATAAAATATACCATAACACCGCTTCGTCCCCTATAGAGCGGTATTAATAGATGCCATTACCTACACTTATGAAGAATTGCATGGCGACTGTGTGTGTGTGTGTGTGTCCTAGTAATTTATATAGAAAAAAAAAAATAATAATAATCACGGACTCGTATACAATTTAGCTTAGATACAATAACAGAAAATCCTTGAAATGTCAGATAAAATATAGAAAAAACAAAAAAATAAACTAAACTATCTTACTAAATTCAACAACACAACCAGAACCTAATCCTACATATAAATGAGTCTAATTTATGAGTCACCTTCCTTCCCTAACTGACTGAGGTAGAGAGAGAGGTAGGAGAGAGAGCCCTACTCATACCTCCCTAACCCCCCCTTCCCTTGATATACCTCCCTCACCCCCCTTCTCCCTCCCCAACAGGCCCGGTATCTACAAGCAGTTATTGGAGGGACGCAAGTGACATTTGCATATCTTGAAACCATCATCTAATTTGGCCATAGCGAAGAAAATCAATATATAAATAATCGATATATAGATAGCTACATAAAAACAGGGCTGGCGGCTGTGTCAACTCTCTCTCTCTCTCTCTCAGTAAAAGTAAGGCGTGTATAGCCCTAAAAATACAGCAAACTAGTAATATATATTGAAAGAATATAAAAAATTCAATACAACTGGATATCTAAAGTGCACTAGAAACACTATGATCACTACGTAACTATCTACTACTTTTTTCCCGTCCTCACCTCACCTCACCTTATTAGTAGTGCACGCCCCTCCCCCCCCCCAACGCCCGCCCGCCCCTCCCTCCCTAACCTTCACCCTAACAAACAAAAAAAAAAAAAAACATCTAAAACAACAAAACACACGACTTTTACTGCCGGATCTTGCATTAAAAAAGAAGCAATGCGACTCGTTTCTTTCACCTGCACACTTGTAAAAACTTAATCAATAATAAAAAAAATAAAATAAAAATATATATAACTTCTTTTTTATCTACATTAGACCCACATATCCACCTACCGAGCACTCATTCCAGAAACTTCAATAAAAAAAAAAATAATAATAATATTCTATCACTCGTCTCATACACAAGAAAATATTGGGATGATTAAGAAAATAGCATAAAATAGCATAAAATTACACTTGAGCGAACTTAAGAAAATCAGGTTATAAGCATTACATTTCCCCTTAATTAAAACACCAAAATCACAAACCTTTTATAGAGTACGTATATAACTATCATTTCAAAGAGGCATTTCCGTCACCATTCCTACGTTCCTGATGGCTACCTTACCTTACCTTACCACCCCTTTCACCTAAACAATGATGGAGACGGTACAACTTACCCCCAACAAGCCCCGTAGAGATTAAGATACATTATTAAGGTTATATTTTCCCCTCCTACACGCACAAACTCCCTAGTCCTTAAATTAGTGAGGAAAAAGGGTATATGTTAGATTTTAAGAACTAAGATGTGCCACGGATATACCAATGAAGAAAGGTTTAAGAATAATGAAAAGAACACATAAATTAATCTAGTTTCGCTTTGAAATTAACGCTAAAACACTTGTAATTTACCATTACATAATACACAGGAAAGTTAGTCCACCACAAAGAGAACGGAGAGGTAAACGTAAGAGTAGGATCGTAAATTTATAGAATGGCGCCAAATTTCTCCCACATTACGTAACTCGCCATAAACACCTCAATAACGTCACCCGTAACTACAATCACACACACACACACACACACCAACCGCTCAAAGTACACACACACACACACACACACATAAGCTCAACGCACACACTAATCTTTTTCCCCCAACCTCACATCCCTAACGTCCCTCATCCCAGCACGCCCAGCCACACCCACCCCCCCATCCCCCGAGGGTTCATACACACTACACATGCATCTATAAATAAAGAAAGCCAGGTATACCAACCACCCCACGCCAGGTATATCTCATCAAGTCATGTAACCTTTCAAAAAATTGTGTAATACCATGAAAGGACGTGTTGAAAGTTTCTAAATAGTGTGATAAAATGTTCTTTCCACTTAAGTCGCCGTCAAAGGGAGAGGCGGCTGGTAAAAAGTGTGCATTAAGTTTGGATTAAGTAGCCATGAACGACGCGAGAATATACTGGTTTCTCGCTCGCCACAAAGAAATTACAACGCGTCGCTTACTTACACACAAACACACACATACTATACTATTACATCACACTATACCTACGCACACATTACCTTCCACCTCGCTCGCATTCACACACACACACGCACAAACACACACAAACACCATCTGAAAACAATTGGACAGCGAAAGAAAAGTTTAAGTTCAAGTCCCGACCCGGTAAGTTAAATGCAAGTTGCAATAAAAAGGTCAAAAGGAAGTTTGGGGTTTAGTTGTAATAAGCCACGGAAAGCCGGAGGGCAGATCGACTCACATTACTTGCAGGAGCATCAACAGCTCGACACACACCGCAGGAAGACCAGTTTTTTTTTCTTCTTTCTCTTTTTTCTAAGTCTCGCTCGCTGGTCTGTCTCCAGCACCGCGGGGCAAAATCAGAGTCCCAGCACTAAGTCCAGCTGTGAGGGAGAGCTGCAGCACCGTGGGCAGGCGGCGGCGTGGTTAGGAACATCACGACGGAGGGAGTAACAACAGTAGCAGCAGCAGCAGCAGTAGGCGTAGCAGCCGAAGGAAGAGGTGGTGGTGGTGGTGGTGGTGGCGGCGGCGGCCAGACCTAGACAAAGACGCATGTCTCTCCTACACCATACACCACACCGCCTGCCGCCAAGCTAATACTTATCACAGCACAACACACGCGCCGCTGGACCCTCACCACGCATATAAATATACAAAGTCCCTAGTTCACTGGGCTAAAAGGTACAAAAAGACGCCGCTCACGCCGGCCAGCCCTGTCGCGTTCACCTCCGCCAAAGTAATAAATTAAGACGGACCGGCCCGCGGGATGTGGCCGGGAGGCTGGCTAAGAAATGGACGCCTTTGGCTCTTTCTTTGTCCCAGCGGCGGCGGCGGCGGGACCCACCAAAAGATGCCATCACCACCACCACCACGCCGCCTCCAAACCTCTCCTAAACTCACAAATCCTACAAAACCACCACCCTCTTCCTTCTGCCTTGCCCACGCCGCCGACAATTCCTGCAGGGCCCCATCTTCCTCGCAGGGGCGTTTAATAGACGGGCAAAAGGCGTAAGTTAAGATGGGGACATAAAATAGCTCGCCTGCAACTCTCCCCGCGTCCCTCCCGGCAACGGACGCCGCCGCCAAACACCCGAATCCCGGAACACATCACCCAAACTTCCTTTTTCCCCTTAAATACCCCGTAATTCCCGCCGAGGCCCGTCCAAACACATGCCATGCTGACCCCCGCGGGATAACTTAGCTATGGGCACACCTGAGGGGCGCGGACAGGGCGTAGGGCCGGAGCTACGGGGGGAAATAAATCATACTCACATATCACAGCCAGACAGGAACGTGCAAATGGCGGGAACGACCGGGCGTGACGCAGCCGTGACGTCATCAATCAATACCGAGGAGGGATTGCACCTTTCATACTTCACTATTTATATTTATTACACCATACATATAGCAAAAAATGGGATGTTATACTTTTTCTGGGGCTTGTCTTATTTTTAGTTTGTGTTTGAGTAAAGGTTGAAGGATGTTTGTAGTGTATAGATGTATTTGAAAGGTGTTTTACTTATCACGCGGCCTTTTTGAAGTGTTTAATGTCGCCATGTAACTCATTCCAGCTCGTATATTTCACTTCCAGGCCAGCGTATTTTCTCTCCCATCAGCACCACATTCATCTAAATTGTTATAATAAACTCTTTTTGGTACAGCTTCACCTTCAAAGAATGTTATAATTTAGGTGTTCATGGATTGCAAAGTTTTTGCATAAGTTTCCAAAACTCACTTTAATATGACGCGCGTATTTTGAAAGTAGAAATAAACTTTTTCTGGATGCTGCGTTGAAGCTATAAGCCTTATTAAACATCCCATGAACCCGATATAAATATTTTCTTCAATTACTAGTATGTTTACAACCGAATCATAACATATATCATCCAATACATTAGA
>JAXIVD010000938.1:85000-90000 GCA_036785275.1 Cancer borealis | reverse complement strand
GGAGGGGGGAAGAGGGATGGGTGGGGTGAGATTAGGGATTACGGGGGGAAAGAGGACTGGGCTGGGTGGGGTGAAATTAGGGCTTGGGGAGGGTGGGAGAGTGGTGGATGGGTTGAAATTAAGGCTTGGGGAGGGAAGAGGGATGGGTGGGGTGAAATTAGGGCTTGGGGAGGGTGGGAGAGGGGTGGATGGGTTGAAATTAAGGCTTGGGGAGGGAAGAGGGATGGGTGGGGTGAAATTAGGGCTTGGGGAGGGTGGGAGAGGGGTGGATGGGTTGAAATTAAGGCTTGGGGAGGGAAGAGGGGTGGGTGGGGTGAAATTAGGGCTTGGGGAGGGTGGGAGAGGGGTGGATGGGTTGAAATTAAGGCTTGGGGAGGGAAGAGGGCTGGGTGGGGTGAAATTAGGGCTTGAGGAGGGTGGGAGAGGGGTGGATGGGTTGAAATTAAGGCTTGGGGAGGGAAGAGGGGTGAGTGGGGTGAAATTAGGGCTTGAGGAGGGTGGGAGAGGGATAGATGGGTTGAAATTAAGGCTTGGGGAGGGAAGAGGGGTGAGTGGGGTGAAATTAGGGCTTGAGTAGGGTGGGAGAGTGGTAGATGGGTTGAAATTAAGGCTTGGGGAGGGAAGAGGGGTGGGTGGGGTGAAATTAGGGCTTGAGGAGGGTGGGAGTGGGGTGGATGGGTTGAAATTAAGGCTTGGGGAGGGAAGAGGGGTGGGTGGGGTGAAATTAGGGCTTGGGGAGGGTGGGAGAGGGGTGGATGGGTTGAAATTAAGGCTTGGGGAGGGAAGAGGGCTGGGTGGGGTGAAATTAGGGCTTGAGGAGGGTGGGAGAGGGGTGGATGGGTTGAAATTAAGGCTTGGGGAGGGAAGAGGGGTGAGTGGGGTGAAATTAGGGCTTGAGGAGGGTGGGAGAGGGATAGATGGGTTGAAATTAAGGCTTGGGGAGGGAAGAGGGGTGAGTGGGGTGAAATTAGGGCTTGAGTAGGGTGGGAGAGTGGTAGATGGGTTGAAATTAAGGCTTGGGGAGGGAAGAGGGGTGGGTGGGGTGAAATTAGGGCTTGAGGAGGGTGGGAGTGGGGTGGATGGGTTGAAATTAAGGCTTGGGGAGGGAAGAGGGGTGGGTGGGGTGAAATTAGGGCTTGGGGAGGGTGGGAGAGGGGTGGATGGGTTGAAATTAAGGCTTGGGGAGGGAAGAAGGGTGGGTGGGGTGAAATTAGGGCTTGGGGAGGGTGGGAGAGGGGTGGATGGGTTGAAATTAAGGCTTGGGGAGGGAAGAGGGGTGGGTGGGGGGAAATTAGGGCTTGGGGAGGGTGGGAGAGGGGTGGATGGGTTGAAATTAAGGCTTGGGGAGGGAAGAGGGGTGGGTGGGGGGAAATTAGGGCTTGGGGAGGGGAGAGAGGGCTGAGTGGGGTGGAATTAGGGCTTGGAAGGAGGGGAGAGGGCTGGGTGGAGTGAAATTAGGGCTTAGGAAGAGGGGTGGATGGGGTGAAATTAGGGCTTGGGGAGAGAGGGGTGGATGGGGGGAAATTAGGGCTTGGGGAGAGAGGGGTGGATGGGGTGAAATTAGGGCTTGGGGAGAGAGGTTGGATGGGGGGAAATTAGGGCTTGGGGAGATAGGGATGGGTGGGGTGAAATTAGGGCTTGGGGAGAGGGGTGGATGGGGTGAAATTAGGGCTTGGGGAGAGAGGGGTGGATGGGGTGAAATTGGGGCTTGGGGAGAGTGGGGTGAAATTAGGGCTTGGGGAGAGAGGGGTGAATGGGGGGAAATTAGGGCTTGGGGAGAGAGAGGTGGATGGGGGGAAATTAGGGCTTGGGGGAGAGGTGGATGGGGGGAAATTAGGGCTGGGGGAGAGGGATGGGTGGGGAGAAATTAGAGTTTGGGAGGAGAAGAGAGGGCTGGGTCGGGTGAAATCAGGGCTTGGGGAGGGGGGAGAGGGCTGGATGAGTGAAATTAGGGCTGGGGTGGAGGTAGAGGAGGAGAGAGCTTGGGTGAGGGCAAATTTGGGCTTGGGGAGGGGGAATAGGGCTGGGTGGGGGGAATTAGGGCTTAGGGAGAGGGGGAGAGGGCTGGGTGGGTGGGGAGAAAATTAAGGCTTTGTAGTAGTATATATAATAGGACTGATAGGTAAAAGAAGAACTAGGAATAATATTTTGGGGTGAATATCAAGTTAGGGGCTTATGGTAGGGCTGGGAGGGTCAAAATTAGGGCTTTGTAGCAGTACATGTTAGGGCTGAAGGGTTAAAATAAGGGCTAGGAGTTATTTTAGGGGTGAAATATCAATCTAAGGGCTTTTGGAAGGGGTGAAATTAGGGCTGAAAGGATAAAAATTAGGGCTTTGTAGCAGTATGTCAGGGCTGAAGGGTAAAATAAGGGCTGGGAGTGTTATGTTGTCGTTATGTTTAACTATGAACATGAAAAACGTAGAACAGGGCTTAGTAGGGCTGAAATTAGGGCTTTTTAGGAGTAAATGTCAGGACTGAAAGGGATTTTTTTTATATACTGCGTGATTATTTTTTTTATACTTAATTTATTTTTCCCTTAGCCAGTGCCCTTTTGATGTAAAAAAAAAAGAGAGAGAGAGAGAGACCTGAGGGTAGTGTGTGTTTAAGTTTATTTATATTTATTTATTTATCTATATCTATTTATTTAAGACTGAAAACACATTATAGAATTGAATATTGGGATTATAATAGATATAAAAAACAATGACTTTATGAATTATTACCTTATTACACCTTATTTACGTTCCCTTTATTGAAACCCTATATTAATTAACACATTTTTACCTATCTCCCCTCCTCCTCCCCCCCCATAGATAGCTCCTCTAGGGTACGACAAGACCTAGCGATGTGTGTTTGTTTATATTGATCTATTTATTTATTCATTTTTAACACTGGAAAGACATACACAATTTTAACCTAATCTACTCTTCCTCCTATTTATTTATTTATTTATTTGAAACTGAAAACACATTATAGAACTGAATATTAAGTACGGGATAGATATAAAGAAACAATGACTTATCTCTACTCTCCCTCCCTCTACTATCCTATTAATGAACACAATTTGACTTATATCTTTCCTGAATCTAAACTTATCTAATTTCAAACCTTATTTATGTCCCCTTTATTGAAACCCTATATTAATTAACACATTTTTACCTATCTATTCTCCCTCCACCCCATAGATAGGTCCTCTAGGGCAGACTCCTAACCTCATCCCCCCAGAGAAGTTATTGGACCTGTACAAGCCTAAGATAATGTCTCAAGCCTCTCTGAACTATGAAGATTACTGTGCACCTCCCTCCGACCTGGCTCCAGTCAAGAAGGTAACGCACACACACACACCCACATGCATACACACACATACACACACACACACACACACACACACACACACACACACACACACACACACACACACACACACACACACACACACATACACCGAAGGTAGAGGTGATAATGGTAAAGAATGTACATCAACTGAAAGAAAAACTGGATAAATATAGATGCAGGAACACACAACCGTAGCGCACACATAAACACACACACACACACACACACACACACACACACACACACACACACACACACACACACACACACACACACACACACACACTTAACCACCCTCCTCCCCCCCCAGGCCCCGAGGAAGGAGATGTACGACAAATCCTGGGTTGAGGCTCAGATGTTAGGTTACTACACTGACATCTCCATCGTGTCTGAGCTCAGCAGTGGCACCTACACCCTGCTGACTGGCTCCAAGGGGGACGACGAGCTGCAGAATGAGGTCAGTAGAGGTCAGAAGGGGTCAGTAATGCATGGGGGAGGGGTCAGCAGGGAAAGGGAAGGGATCAGCAGGTGGGGAAGGGGGTCAGCAGGGGGGGAAGGGGTCAGCATGGGGGGTAAGGGGTCAGCAGGGGGGAAGGGGTCAGCAATGCATGGGGAAGGGGTCAGTAGAGGTCAGCAGGGGGAAGGGGAGGGATAGGAGAGGTCAAGTTAATTTTTCTTCTTATATAGGGAAGGAAAATAAGTTATGAGAATTTGATACTATGATTAATATTATCGTTATTATTATTATTATTATTATTATTATTATTGTTATTGTTATTATTATTATTGTTATTATTATTATTATTATTATTATTATTATTATTATTACTATTGTTATAATGAGGTTGGGGAAATTACTGATATGGAAACTTTAGATTATTTCACCAAGTTTTATAATTAATGAAAATAAAAAATAAATTGAGTTCTATCCACTTTTATTTATTTATTTATTTTTTTTACTTTTAATGATGACTTAATTAAAATTGAAACAGTAATGATAACTAATTAGAATTTTACCGTCAAAAAACATATAGTAATCATTTCATCTCTAGTATTGACATTATATTTTTACCTGTCACTTATCTAACCATTCCTCCTCCTCCTCCTCCTCCTCCTCCTCCTCCTCCTCCTCCTCCTCCTCCTCCTCCTCCTCCTCCTCCTCCTCCTCCTCCACAGTTGTTTGACCTGCTGGGGTTTGAGAGGTTTGAGTTGATACAAACACTCCTTCAACACCGACAACAGATCAAAAATGCACCACCGGACAAGGAGAAGAAAATACAACAGCTACTGAGTGAGTGTGTGCGCGCGTGTGTGTGTGTGTGTATGTGTATGTATGTGTGTGTGTGGGTGTGGGTGTGTGTGGGTATATGTGTGTGTGTGTGTATGTGTATGTATGTGTATGAATGTGTGTGTGTGTGTACTATAATGTGAGTGTGTTACTACTATATATGTTAATTATCCTGTTTTATCTCTCTCTCTCTCTCTCTCTCTCTCTCTCTCTCTCTCTCTCTCTCTCTCTCTCTCTCTCTCTCTCTCTCTCTCTCTCTCTCTCTCAGGTGGACTGGATCAGCAGGGGGGAGGCATGATGGGAGGAGGGCAGCAGCAGAAAGCAGTAGTAGGCCAGCAGGTAACGGTGATGAATGAGACAGAGAAACAGCTGCTCA
>JAXIVD010000938.1:62500-80000 GCA_036785275.1 Cancer borealis | reverse complement strand
CCTTACGAGGGACTCTTCTATTTTGACGGGTAAGTAAGTAAGGTTAGGTTAGGTTAGGCTAGGTTAGGGTTAGGTTCATATAGAGTTATAGTTGATATATGAGCTAGTAAGTTAGTTAATAATGTGAAGTCTTGAAGCTGGTCGTGGTAATAATTAGAAGAACAGTATCAGAGAGAGAGAGAGAAAAAAATTATTGATGTTTTTCTCCTCCCATTCCTCCTCCTCCTCCTCCTCCTCCTCCTCCTCCTCCTCCTCCTCCTCCTCCTCCTCCTCCTCCTCCTCCTCCTCCTCCTCCTCCTACACAGGCGCTTCCGTCCCGTGCCTTTGGGCCTGACCTTTGCAGGGGTGAAGGCGATGGGAAGGTTTAAACAGATGGAGGAAATGGACCGTATCACCTTTGATAAATGCCTCCACTTCCTGCAGCAAGGCCACCAGGTGAGAGAGAGAGAGAGAGAGAGAGAGAGAGAGAGAGAGAGAGAGAGAGAGAGAGAGAGAGAGAGAGAGACACCATCTATCTACACATCAACATAACTTAACTCACTCAAACACACCTAAATCTCCCACAAACGCACCCTAACCTAACCTCTCCCCACAAACACACCTAACCTAGCCCTCAAACACACCCACAGGTCATGGTCTTCGTACACGCGCGTAACGGCACCCTCCGCACTGCCGAGAACCTGATCAAGCTTGCCCAGGAGCACGGCAAGACCCAGGACTTCCTACCAGACCCAGGACCAGACGTCACAAGAGCCAGGAAGGATTTTGGGCGGTCCAGGAACAAGAGATTAATTGAGCTGTTTGATCATGGTTTCGGTGTGCATCACGCTGGGCTGTTACGCTCGGATAGGTGTGTTCTGTACCTATGTGGGGTGTTATTGTATGTGTGTGTGTGTACTTGTGGTGTGTGTTTGTATGTGTGTTTGCTTGTGGTGTGTGTATGTGTGTTTGTGTTGTTACGCTTAGATAGGTGTGTTCTGTACATATGGGGGGTGTTATTGTATGTGTGTTTGTGTGTAGTAATGTGTGTTGTGTTGTTACGCTCAGATAGATGTGTTCTGTACCTATGTGTGGCTGTATGGTATGTGTGTGTATGCTTGTAGTGTGTGTGTGTATGTGTGTGACTGTATAGTATATGTGTGTATGCTTATGGTGTGTCTATGTATGTGTGTTTGTGTGTAGTAATGTGTGTGTTGTGTTGTTACGCTCGGATAGGTGTGTTCTATAGCTATGTTGGGTGTTATTGTATGTGTGTGTGTACTTGTGTATGTGTGTTTTTGTGTGTATTAATGTGTGTGTGTGTTTCAGGAATATTGTGGAGCAGTTCTTCAGTCAAGGTTACATTAAGGTGTTGGTGTGTACCGCTACTCTGGCCTGGGGTGTGAACTTACCCGCACATGCTGTCATCATCAAGGTGTGTGCGTGTGTGTGTGTGTGTACGTATGTGTGTGAGTAGAGTAAAGAAAACTTGCTATATTTTCACCTTCAATCCCCAAATCCTTCTGTACTTTTTAATCCTTTTTAAATATTACTTCAAATCCTTTAAAATTGCACTTCAATCCTCTATTCTCCCTTCCTTCTCTCCAATCCTTCTCTATTACTTTCAAACCCTTTATTTAAACCTTTACTTAAACCCTTATACCTACTCAATAAACCATCTTTGATCATCTTAAATTGCACTTCAACCCTCCAGTCTTCCTTGTTAATCCTCTTACTTACTTTCAAACCCTTTCATAAAACCTTTACTTAAATCCTTATACTTACTCAATAAACCATCTTTAATCCTCTAAAATCTTACTTCAATCCTCTATTCTCGCATTAATCCTCCTCTTACTTTCAAACCCTTTATTCAAACCTTTACTTCAACCCTTATACTCACTCAATAAACCATCTTTGATCCTCTAAAATCTCACATCAATCCTCCTCCTACTTTCAAACCCTTTCTTAAACCCTTATACTCACCCAATAAACCATCTTTGATCCTCTAAAACCACACATCAATCCTCCTCCTACTTTCAAACCTTTTCTTAAAACCTCGTACCTATTATAAAAGAAGAGAGAAAAAATGACAATAATATAAATACACTTACAAACCTCTCTCTCTCCCTTATACCCTCATACCCTAGACCACTTGTAATCTCCGCAGGGCACTGATATTTACGACTCCAAGCACGGCACGATGGTTGACCTTGGGATCCTAGACGTGCTGCAGATATTTGGTCGTGCTGGCCGTCCTCAATTTGACAAGAGCGGCCATGGTATAATTTTGACCACCCATGAAAAGCTGGCCCACTACCTGTCCCTCCTGACCAATCAATACCCAATAGAGAGTTCATTTATCAACCACCTGGCGGATAATTTGAATGCTGAGGTATGTGTGTGTGTGTGTGTGTGTGTGTGTGTGTGTGTGTGAGGTATTTGTATGATATAATGGTGTTGTTTTGTGGGTTTTAGTATATGTTGATGTGAATGATCTATATTCTCTCTCTCTCTCTCTCTCTCTCTCTCTCTCTCTCTCTCTCTCTCTCTCTCTCTCTCTCTCTCTCTCTCTCTCTCTCTCTCTCTCTCTCTCTCTCTCTCTCTCTCTCTCTCTCTCTCTCTCTCACGCAGGTTGCTCTCGGCACAGTCACCAATGTGGAGGAGGCTGTCGAGTGGATGAGCTACACTTACCTGTATGTACGGATGCGTAAAAACCCACAGGTGAGATACGCGCACACACACACACACACACACACACACACACACACACACACACACACACACACACACATAATAACTGGAAAAGTATGAGGTTTATGTAATAGATGTATAGAGTAATTAATGCAAGATGTATTCATGATTTCAAAAACAAACTGGATAATTGTAGATTTGGAGACAGGACAGTACAAGCATAACTCTTTCCTGTGTACTACAACTAGGTGAACACACACACATACATACACACATGGTTCACCCTCCACCCTTCCTCCTCAGGTGTACGGCCTTCAGATCAAGGACGCCCAGCAGGATCCTAGCCTTGAGGTTTACCGCAAGATGCTGCTCACCACAGCCTCTCGTGCCCTGGACAAGGCAAGGATGGTCAGGTTTGATGAGGGCACCGGCTACCTGCACATCACAGGTAAGCTGCTGCTGCTGCTGCTTCTTCTTTTTTTTTTTATTTTTTTTTTTTAAGGTTACCGGCTAAGGGAAAAAAAATAAAGCATAAAAGAAGACAGTAGGAGAAATAATGTGTGTCTGTCTGTCTGTCTGGAGGGTTACTAGAAAAAAAAATCAATAAATACGGTATTTTTAATGTGTATACGTAATGGACTTAATCGATGTAAGGCACACATATAGTCTTAACTTGCATGTATATTGTTGTAATGAGTCTAACAGTTCATGAATAAACATTAGCACACCTTGAACCACCTTACACACCATCGGGGATTTATAAAAACAACCTCAACATAAGGTGTATTTTTGTCATTTTTCTACTCGGCCAGAACAAACTTTTTTATTTGGTAATGGATTTTGATCTTTTTAAACTATATTGTACTTTGGAATAATGTAATACTTTCACCAAAGTTTCAGGTATTTTCAAAATAAACATTTTTTCTGAAAATAATTTGATTTTGATTTAAGAAAAACAAATCTCATTATGGTGGATTTAATACTTCACCAAAGTTGATGAAAAAGATATCAGATATTCCTTATACAATTACCAATTTATAGAAACAGTTAAGTTAGGACTTTAGTTTAGATGATAATATTTTGTGTTTAAAGGTATAATTTTTTAGTAAATAACTCTTCTGGTTATTCTTCCATGCACTCAACACATTCTCCTCATTCCTCATTCCTCACTCTCTCCCTCCTTCCTCATCCTCCCTCATTTCTCCCTCACCTTCCCTCCCTCCTCCCTCCTCACCCTCCATGTCCTCCCCTTACAGACATGGGCCGCGTTGCCTCCCAGTTCTACATCAAGTACGACACGGTGGAGGTGTTTAATGAGTTCCTCAAGACAGCCATGAACGAGGCGGACATTCTGGCCCTCGTGTCTCAGAGCTCAGAGTTCACCCAGATCAAGGTAATGTGTGTGTGTGTGTGTGTGTGTGTGTGTGTGTGTGTGTGTGTGGATGTGGGTGCGTATAAGAGCATAAGAATTGAGGAGACTGCAAGAGGCCAGTTGATGACCTACACGAGGCAGTTCCTTGTCCCCCACCCTTGAAATAATTCCATATTTAGCCATCCCACCTGTCATCCCTATCCATACTCTGATCCAACTGTCTTTTAAAGCTACCTATTGACTCACCACTTACTACGTGTCCACCCAGCCTATTCCAATCATTCACCACTCTGTTAGTGAACCAATATCTACCTAAGTCTGTCCTCCCCAAGACCCCCCAATTAACCTCCTCATGACCCCTTAATTGACCTACCTTCCCCCCATTGACCTCACACCCCATTGACCTTCCCTCCCCCATTACAGGTCCGAGACGAGGAGATGACCGAGCTGGATGACCTTCATGTGCAGTGTGAGGTCGCAGCAGCAGGAGGAGCCGAGAACATCCACGGCAAGGTCAACATCCTCCTACAGTCCCACATCTCAAGGATACGAGTGGAAGGATTCTCACTCGTGTCCGATGCTAATTACGTCACGGAGGTGTGTGTGTGTGTATGTGTGTGTGTGTGTGTGTGTGTGTGTGTGTGTGTGTGTGTGTGTGTGTGTGTGTGTGTGTGTGTGTGTGTGTGTGTGTGTGTACTACTAATGATAATGATGATATACTGTACGCATGACCTGAAAATATACAGTAGAAATTGATGAGGTTGAAAAATAGATAATAATGATAATAACAATGATAGATAATAATGATAGTAATAATAATAATAATAATACGTGTGTGTGTGTGTGTGTGTGTGTGTATCTGTAAACCATAGAAAAAGATGCTGAATTAATCATATACTCACACAAACCTTACCTTACCTAACCTCACCTCACCTCACCTCACCTCACCTCACCTCACCTAAACCTAACCTAACCTCACACCCCCCCATCCCACACCCCCACAGAACTCGGTCCGTATCACGCGCGCACTCTTCGAGATCGTCCTCCACCGTGGCTGGCCCTTGATGGCTGGCCGGCTCCTCACCATGGCTAAGATGTTGGAGTTGCAGATGTGGCATTTTGAGTCTCCTATGAGGCAGTTCCTTCGTCTTACTCAGGAAATTGTTGATAAAATTGAGGACAAAAGATTGACTATAGAAAAAATTAGGGACATGGACCACAGAGAAATAGGTGAGGAAGGTAGTAGATGGTAGATGATAGATAGGTGATAAGGAATGTAGATAGGAAAGAATGTTAGTGAGGAATTGGAAGATAGTAGATGATAGATAGATAGGTGATAAGGAATGTAGATAAGAAAGAATTAGTGAGGATAGGTAGATAGTAGATGATAGAAGATATAAAATAAGGAAGAAATTGATGAGGATAGGAAAAGAGAAAGAGAGTGTAAGAGAAATAGATAAGGAAAGAGTGAATGGGGGAAGAAAGAAGAGTAAGATAGTTGATAATAGAAGATGATAAGATAGATAACAGAAGATAAAGAGAGATGGATAAAGGAGAGGATAAAAATAAATGATAAAATAGGAGCAGGGAATACAATGATAATTAATAAAAGAATAAAAAAAAAGAGATTATCAAACTAATAAATAGAAATATATATATATACAAACTTAACATCTTACTCTTCCCTTCACCTGCCTCCCCCCTTCACCCCTTCACCCTTTCATCCCATCACATCCCTTCACTTCCTATCATCCCATCATCCCTTCACCATCACACCCCTTCACATCCTACCACCCCTTCAATCCTTCACCCCTTCCCCCCTTCACATCCCTTCACCCCTTCCCCCCTTCCCCCCTTCACATCCTTACCCCTTCACAATCCTTCACCCCTTCAATCATTCACCCCTTCCCCCATTCACCCCTTCACATCCTCACCCCTACACATCCTTACCCCATTCACCCCTTCCCCCATTCACTCCTTCCCTTCATCCCATCACCCCTTCACCCACACCCCTTCCCCTTCCCCCCATCACCCCTTCAGGTAAAATGCTTCGTCATGAGAGGATGGGGCATGAGGTGAAGGCTGCAGCTTGGCAGTTCCCCCTTCTCAAACTAGAAGCCTTCACCCAGCCCATCACCCGCACGGTACTCAGGGTCAGGCTCACCATTCACCCGGAGTTCACGTGAGTCACCCATCAATTTTTTTTTTTTTTTTTTTTTTTTTTTTTTTTTTCCATATAGTTTTTTTTACATTATTATTATTCTCACTGTCTTAGGATGTAATTATTTTTTATTATTTTTTTTTTCATGTGCTCAATCTTACTAATAGACGCCTTGATCTTATAAATAGCTATACGAATTGATAAATATACCTTCATCTATATCTATCTCTCTCCTACACACACACACACACACATATACGTACACACACACACACGTACACACAGGTGGAATGACAAGGTACACGGTGGTCAAGAGAACTATTGGATTTGGGTGGAAGATCCGGACACCAATCATATGTATCACCACGAGCAGTTCACCCTCACCAAAAAGCAGGTACAGTAGCAGTAGTAGTAGTAGTAATAGTAGTAGTAGTGGTAGTAGTAGTAGTAGTAGTAGTGGTAGTAGTAGTAGTAGTAGTGGTGGTGGTGGTTGTTGTGGATTAAAATACACTTTTTTTTTTTTTTTTTTTTTTTTTTTTTTTCTGTATAGCTGGTTGTGTTATTGTTATTATTATTATTATTATTATTATTATTATTATTATTATTATTATTATTATTATTGTGTATTTTGTATATATATATTTCTCTTTTATTGGTAATTTTCCCTATTCCCCTCTTCATCATCTGTGCCTGACTCTTTATTTGTTATCCTTATCCTTATCCTTTCATTTATATATATGTATCTCCATACTTCACTCTCCTTTCCTTTCCTTTCCTTATCCTCTCTATCTATCCTTCCTTCCTTATTTATCCCTTGTTATCCTTATTTCCTGTTTATTCATCTCTTTTTTATTCCTCTTTATCTCTTTATCAAGTCTATCAATTTATCATTCAGTTTCCAAATCTATCTATTCCTCTATCTATCTATCCTATATCCCTCACGTATCCTTCTATCCTTTACTTATGTTTCCTTCTATCTTTCCTTGTTTCCCATCTATCCATCTATCTATCTCTATCTATCTATCTCTATCTATCTATCTATCCATCCATCCATCCATCCATCCATCCATCCATCCATCCATCCATCCATCCATCCTATATCCCTCACATATCCTTCTATCCTTCACTTATGTTTCCCTCTATCTTTCCCTTCTTCCCATCTATCCATCTATTATCATCTCCTATCTATTTACTATCCTTTCTTACACTCCCCTTATAACCACCTGTCTCTTCTCCTCACAGGTGGCTAGACAAGAGGACACACAGCTGGTCTTCACAATTCCCATCTTTGAGCCCATGCCAACACAGTACTATATACGGGCTATTAGCGACAGGTGGCTTAATTGTGAATCCACCTGTCCAATTAACTTCCGTAATCTTATCTTACCTGAACGCCACCCCCCCCACACAGGTAAGTTTGTTGTTGTTGTTGTTGTTGTTGTAGTTGTTGTTGTTGTTGTAATAGTTATAGATAAGAAAAGCCAATCATTTGAAGCCATTATATTGTGTGTATTTAATGTTTTTATTTATTTATTTATTTATTTATTTATTTATTTATTTTATTTTTATTTTATTTTTTTTTCTCAATTAATTTTTGTAAGTTAGATTTTTTTTTTTTTTTTTTTTTTTTTTTTTTTTTTTTTTTTTTTTTCATATTAGGGAAGCATGAATGAAGTAGTGTTTGTTATATTATGTTATATTATATTACCCCATTACCCATTATTTACCAAATCACCCATTATTCACCCATCACTATCCCTATCATCCATTATTTACCCATCACTAACCACCCAACACCATCCCCATTACCCATTATTTACCCATGCATTACCATCACCCATTATTCACCCATCCATTACCCCATCACCCATTATTCACTCATTCTTTCCCCATTCCCCCACAGACCTGCTGGACCTGGACCCACTACCCATTACTGCCCTCAACGCCTCCAGCCTGGAGATGCTGTACCCATTCACCCATTTCAACCCCATTCAGACACAGATTTTCCACACCCTCTACCACAGTGACCACAATGTCCTCCTCGGCGCCCCCACCGGCTCCGGCAAGACCATTGCGGCTGAGATTGCAATGTTCAGGGTGTTTGAGAAGTACCCAGAAGGAAAGGTGAGGTGTGGTTGTGGTGGTGGTGTGGTGTGGTAGTGGTGGTGTGGTGTGGTGTAGTGGTGGTGTGGTGTGGTGTGGTGGTTTGTTGTTGGTGGTGTGGTGATGGTGGTGGTGTGGTGGTGGTGATGGTGGTGGCGTGGTGTGGTAGTGGTGGTGGTGGTGGTGTGGTGGTGTGGCGTGGTGTGGTAGTGGTGGTGGTTTGTTGTTGGTGGTGTGGTGATGGTGGTGGTGGTGGTGGTAATGGTGGTGGTGGTTTTGTAGACACCTTATTTATTTTTTTATTTTATACTCGGAAGGAAAGGTTAGGTTTTTTATATATGCATTATTTTATTCTATTTTATATTATTCAATTTTATTTGACTATTCTCTTCTATTTTATTTTATTTTATTTATTTTATTTATTTATTTGTGTGTCTATTCGTATTTTGTTTTGTTTTGTTTTGTTGAGTGTATTTTCTTTCTTCACTTCTCTTTTTTTTATTATTATTATTATTGTTATTATTACCACCTTTCATACTGCCTCTTCTTTTAACACCTATTCCTCCTCTTCCTCTTCCTCCTTACCTCTCCCTAACCCTTCCTTCATCTCTCCTTACCTTTCATTATCTCTCCATTTCTTACATCTATCTCTCCTCCTCCTCGTCTTTCCTCAAACCTTCCTTCATCTCTTTTCCTTACCTTTCCCTAACTCTTCTTTTATCTCTCCTCTTCCTCCTCCTCCTCTTCCTCCCCCTTAAACTTTCCTTCATCTCTCTCTACCTCCCTAACCTTCCTTCACCTCTCCTCCTTACCTCCACTTAACCCTCCATCCCTCCACTCCTCCACCTCTCCACACCTAACACCTCTTCCTCCCCCCGCTCAGGTAGTGTACATCGCCCCCATGAAAGCCTTGGTGAGGGAGAGAGTAGAGGATTGGAGACACAGGCTGCAAGAGAAGCTAGGATACAAGGTGGTAGAGTTGACAGGAGACGTCTCACCTGATATTAGAGCCATCCAGGTACGTGTGGGTGTGTGTGTGTGTGTGTATTGTATTCAGAAATTTATCATCACTACGTATATCCTATTTATTAACTGTGTATGTGTGTGTGTGTGTGTGTATTTTATTATTGTATTTTTTAATTGATTATTATTACATCTATTAACCACCACCTTTCTCCTCCTCCTCCTCCTCCTCCTCCTCCTCCTCCTCCTCCTCCTCCTCCTCCTCCTCCTCCTCCTCCAGGCTGCCCACGTCATCGTTACCACCCCTGAGAAGTGGGACGGCATCTCTCGGTCTTGGCAAACCCGCGGCTACGTCAGGAAGGTGGCGCTCATTGTCATTGACGAGATACACTTGCTGGGTGAGGGGACGAGAGAGAGAGAGAGAGAGAGAGAGAGAGAGAGAGAGAGAGAGAGAGAGAGAGAGAGTGAGAGAGAGAGTGAGAGTGAGTGCGTGAGTGAGAGAGAGAGAGAGAGAGAGAGAGAGAGAGAGAGAGAGAGAGAGAGAGAGAGAGAGAGAGAGAGAGAGAGAGAGAGAGAGAGAGAGAGAGAGAGAGAGAGAGAGAATAAACAAACATACAATCATATATAAACTGTATCTTCTCATCACCTTCTTAGTCTAACCTTACCTTACCTTACCTAACCTAACCTTACCTTACCTTACCTTACCTTACCTTAACTAACCTTACCTTACCTTGCCTATCCTAACCTAAACCTTACCTTACCTTACCTAACCTAACCTTACCTTACCTTACCTTACCTTACCTTACCTTACCTTACCTTACCTTACCTTACCTTACCTTACCTAACCTAACCTTACCTTACCTTACCTTACCTTACCTAACCTTACCTTACCTTACCTAACCTAACCTAAACCTTACCTTACCTTACCCTACCTTACCTTACCTTACCTTACCTTACCTAACCTAACCCTACCTTACCTTACCTTACCTTACCTTACCTTACCTAACCTAACCTAAACCTTACCTTACCTTACCTTACCTTACCTTACCTTACCTTACCTTACCTTACCTAACCTAACCTTATCTTACCTTACCTTACCTAACCTAACCTTACCTTACCTTACCTAACCTAACCTTACCTTACCTTACCTTACCTTACCTTACCTTAACTAACCTTACCTTACCTTGCCTAACCTAACCTAAACCTTACCTTACCTTACCTTACCTTACCTTACCTTACCTAACCTAACCTTATCTTACCTTACCTTACCTTACCTTACCTTACCTTACCTTACCTTACCTTACCTTACCTTACCTAACCTAACCTTACCTTACCTTACCTTACCTAACCTTACCTTACCTTACCTTACCTAACCTAACCTAAACCTTACCTTACCTTACCCTACCTTACCTTACCTTACCTTACCTTATCTAACCTAACCCTACCTTACCTTACCTTACCTTACCTAACCTAACCTAAACCTTACCTTACCTTACCTTACCTTACCTTACCTTACCTTACCTAACCTAACCTTATCTTACCTTACCTTACCTTACCTTACCTTACCTTACCTTACCTTACCTTACCTAACCTAACCTTACCTTACCTTACCTAACCTTACCTCACCTTACCTAACCTAACCTAAACCTTACCTAAACCTTACCTTACCTTACCCTACCTTACCTTACCTTACCTTACCTTACCTAACCTAACCCTACCTTACCTTACCTTACCTTACCTAACCTAACCTAAACTTAACCTTACCTTACCTTACCTTACCTTACCTTACCTTACCTAACCTAACCCTACCTTACCTTACCTTACCTTACCTAACCTAACCTAAACTTAACCTTACCTTACCTTACCTTACCTTACCTTACCTTACCTTACCTTACCTTACCCTACCTTATCTTACCTAACCTTACCTTACCTTACCTTACCTTACCTTACCTTACCTAACCTTACCTAACCTAACCTAACCTAACCCTACCTAACCTAACCTAATCCTACCTAACCTTACCTAACCTCACTTAGCTTAACTTTATCTAACCTAGCACACTTTAAATCACTCTAACCTAACCTAACCTAACCTAACTTAACTTTACCTAAAATCACCCTAACCTAACCTAACCTTAATCTTAATCTCACCTAACTTCACCTCCACCCCCAGGCGAGGACCGTGGACCTGTGCTGGAGGTCATCGTGTCCCGAACCAACTTCATCTCAAGCCACACTGGGCAGACCCTTCGCATCATAGGCCTATCCACCGCCCTGGCCAATGCTAAGGATCTGGCTAACTGGCTCGGCATAGGGGAGGTGGGACTCTATAATTTCCGTCCCTCCGTCCGTCCCGTTCCCCTTGAGGTGCATATATCAGGCTTCCCCGGCAAACATTACTGCCCGCGGATGGCTACCATGAATAAACCAACTTTCCAGGGTGAGTAGATTGATGCAGCTTCACACTTCACACTTACACTTCACCCTCACATTTCACCCTCGCAGATCCACTTTCCAGGGTGAGTATATGAGTGTGTGATAGGATAGGGTGAGATGAAACCTAACCTAGCAGCACCTTTTAACACACCCTCACACTTCACACACACACACACACACACACACACACACACACACACACACACACACAGACACACACACACACACACACACACACACACACACACACACACACACCTTTCAACACATTCCCTCATCACCTCATCCAACCTCCTTACCCTCACCCAACACACTCCCCTCATCACCCATCACCCAACACACTCCCCCCTCCCCCATCACCCATCACCCATCCTTCCCCTCACCCAACACACACACTCCCATCACCCATTACTCATCCAACCCTTTTTCCCCTCACCCAACACACTTCCCTCATCACCCATAACCCCTCACCCAACATCCCCATCACCCAGCACTCATCCACCCCCCTTCCCCCCCCCGCAGCCATCCGCCAGCACTCCCCAGACAAGCCAGTGTTGGTGTTCGTGTCCTCCCGCAGACAGACTCGCCTCACAGCCATGGATCTCATTGGCTTTGTGGTCGTGGATTCAAACCCTAAACAGTGGCTCAAGTTACCCGAGTATGAGGTGAGGATAAGGGTGATAGGGTGAGGGTAAGGGAGATAGGGTGAGGGTAAGGGTGATAGGGTGAGGATAAGAGTGATAGGGTGAGGGTAAGGGGGATAGGATAAGGGTAAGGGTGATAGGGTGAGGATAAGGGTGATAGGGTGAGGGTAAGTGTGATAGGGTGAGGGTAAGGGGGATAGGGTGAGGATAAGGGTGATGTGAGACTTGATAGGGTGAGAATAGAAGGAGGAGGAAGAGTAAGGGTGAGTGAGATTGAGAAAAGGAGGAGGAGGAAGAGTAAGGATGAGGATGAGAAAAGAAGGAGGAGGAGGAGGAAGAGTAAGGGTGAGGTAGAGAAAAGAAGGAGGAGGAGGAGGAAGAGTAAGGGTGAGGTAGAGAAAAAAAGGAGGAGGAGGAGGAGAAAAGAAGAAAGAGGAGGAGGAAGAAGAGTAAGGATAAGGGTGAGGGAGAGAAAATAAGGAGGAAGAGTAAGGGAGAGAGGAGGAAGTAAAGAAGGGAATTAAAACACAGGTACAAAATATGGGAGAATAATAATGATAATAATAATAATAATAATAGGTTTGGATTATTACATAGAGAGAGAGAGAGAGAGAGAGAGAGAGAGAGAGAGAGAGAGAGAGAGAGAGAGAGAGAGAGAGAGAGAGATATTAGCATGTACGTATTATTATTTATGTATACTTTTATCTTGAACTAACTCATACTCTCCCACACACACACACACACACACACACACATACACACATACACACATACACACATACACATACCTTCTCCCTCACTCACCCACACTCGCACACGTACACACACACCCTTTCCCTTACACATACACACACCTTCTCTCCCACACACACTCACAAACACACACTCACACACACCCTCTCCCTTACACACACTCACACCCTCACACACGTACACACACACATACACACACACACAGATGGAACAGATTCTGAGCCGCGTAAAAGATGATAACCTCCGCCTCTGCCTGTCCTTTGGGGTCGGGATGCATCACGCCGGCCTGGTGGAGAAGGACAGGAGGGTAGTGGAGGAGCTCTTTGTCAACCAGAAGATACAGGTGACTCTTAACTCTTTATTCTTTACTCTTTATTCTTTATTTACTCTGTGTGTATTTATTTTTGTTGATCTATCTTTGTGTTCGTATAAGATGTATTGTATTGGTGTTAGGTTTTTTTTTTTTTTTTTTTTTTTTTTCTCTTTTTCTTGCTTTTTTACATTCTTTTTTTTTTTCTTTTTTTTTTCTTCTTTTTTTTTCTTTCTTTCTATTTTCTTTCTATCTTTCTTTTTTTCGCTATCTTTCTTTCTCTCTTTCTTTCTCTTTCTTTCTTTCACTCTCCTCCTCCTCCTCCCCTTCATCTCTCTTTCATTTTTTCTTTCTTTCACTCTTCCCCCCTTCATCTCTCTCTCTCTTTCTTTCTTTCTTTCACGACCCTTGCTTCATCTCTCCCCTTCCCCTCCCCCCCATTCACCCTGCATTCCCTCCCTTCATCACTCCCTTTCTCCCCCTCACCTTCCTCTCCCCTACCCCCATTCACCCTGCCTTCCCCCCCCACCCCCAGATCCTCATCACCACAGCCACCCTTGCCTGGGGGGTCAACTTCCCTGCTCACCTGGTGGTCGTCAAGGGAACTGAATACTTTGACGGCAAGACCAAGAGATACGTGGACTTCCCTATCACAGGTAAGGAGGAGGAGGTGGAGGAACACATAGGAAGAACAAACAGCAACAGGCCTACTGGCCCTTACGAGGCTGTTTGTGATAAACTAGACTACACTATCTAATCTGGGATGAAGGATACAGGATAGTAAGGGTGAGGGATTCTCCCACCAGCCACGACTGGCAGGAGAGGAAGGCCAACCATGCAATATAAGTAAAAATAAATAAATAAATGCGTGGAATTAGATTAGACTAGCCTATTACTACTGTCACTAACACTACTTCCTGGCAAGCGATGTCAGGCCCCTAGCGACGTCCTTCCGAATCGAGATTTTGTAATTACTGTACATTAGAAGGAACTTGCTCAAAGTTTACTATGTTGACGAATAATGTTTTAGTTGCGGATTGGCTTCTAAGTATTTGTCCAGTCTATTTTTGAATGTATTAATTGTTTTACTGTCGACGACATTGGCGGGCAGGGAGTTCCAAACGTTAACGATCCGATTGAAAAAGAAATGTTTGGCTTCGTTTGATGTGAATCTTTTACCAGTAATCTTAAAAGTATGACGTCTTCTTGTTATATTTGATCGATCAAAAGTAATGTAATCTTCTGCATTGATATTATCAAATCCTTTAATTATCTTGAACATTTCAATTAAATCTCCTCTCATCCTTCGTTTTTCGAGGCTGAATAAGTTTAATTCTTTAAGTCTTTCTTCATAAGGTTTATTTTTCAGCCTTGGAATCATTTTCGTTATTCTACGCTGGACTCTTTCCAGTTTGTCAATGTCCTTTCTGTAATATGGGGACCAGAACTGTACGCAATATTCAAGATGAGGTCGTACTAGTGAATTATGCAGTTTTAATATGACTTTTTCTGATTTATTTTCGAAAGTACGCCCAATAAAGCCGACCAATCTGTTAGCGGTTTTAACTACCTCTGAGCAATGCTGACTGGGTTTTAAATCGCTTGATATTGTGATTCCTAGATCTTTTTCCTTGTTCACTGCAGAAAGTAGTTTTCCATTCATTTGGTACTGAACGTGATCATTATTTCTTCCGATATGTAGTACCTTACATTTATCAACGTTAAATTTCATTTGCCATTTATTGGCCCAAGACGTTAGTCGATCAAGGTCTGATTGTAAGACTTCTCTGTCACTTGTCGAAGTTACTTTACTGGCAATTTTCGTATCGTCAGCGAATTTTGATATTTTGCATGAGATCCCATCATCTATGTCATTAACATATATCAGAAACAAAATAGGGCCAAGTATTGAACCCTGTGGTACGCCACTTTTTATGTTTAACCATTGAGAGGAGACACCGTTTAAGACTACTCTCTGTTTACGTTCAGAGAGCCAGTCCTGAAGCCAATTGTAGATGCTACCAGAGATACCGTGAGTCTTTAGTTTGTTAAGCAATCGTTGATGGGGAACTTTATCAAAGGCCTTTTGAAAATCCAGATATATGATATCTACTGCTCTGCTTTCATCGTACGTGTCAAAAACATTGTAAAAGAAGTCTAATAAGTTAGTTAGACATGAACGTTTATTACGGAAACCATGTTGTGAGGGTTTAATTATATCGTTGTCTTCAAGGAATTTCACCATATTGTCACGAATGATTGTCTCCATTAATTTACATACTACTGACGTCAGACTGATTGGCCTATAATTTCCGGGTTGTGACTTGTCTCCCTTTTTGAAGATTGGGGTTACATTAGCACGTTTCCAATCTGATGGAACTTTACCAATCCTTAAGGATTTATTGAATATGATTGCAAGCGGTTTACTGATCTGATGCTTGACCTCTTTCAAGATTTTCGGGGAAATTTTATCTGGTCCAGGGGTTTTATTAGTTTTCATCTTATCGATTTTTTGTTCAACGTCATTTTCTACGATGAGTAAATCATTTAAGAAGTTTTCGGTTCTTCTAGTCTCGAGTGGTTGAAACGATGAACAATCCTCTTCTGTAAATACGGATGCAAAAAAGTTGTTTAAGATTGTAGCCATTTCATTTTCGTCGTTTGTGTGATTTCCTTGTCCTTTAGTAAGTGGACCGATATTACAGGTAAGGGCTTTTTTACTCTTAACAAAACTATAAAATTCTTTAGGATTAGATTTACATGATTCCGCTATATATTCTTCAAGGTTATTCTTGCTGCGCGACGAACTCTGTCAAACTCAACTTTGTCATCTTGGTTTTTAGTTGATATATACTTGTCGTACGCGTGTTTTTTGAGAGAGAGGCTGTTTTTTATCTCATCGTTCCACCATTTTGGTTTATTCTTCCTTGCTGAACGTCTGTAACGATATGGTACACATACTCTAATAGCTTCGTTCAGCTTTGTGGTAAAGGCCTCCCATGACCTATCAATATCTGATTCTGACTCTGACAACAGTTCACTCCAGTCAGTGTCTTCTAGAATTGTCCGCATTCTGGTGAAATTTGCCCTTTGGTAATTTGGTACCCTCTCCATCTGTCATTTACTTTTATTTCCTTCATTTTTAAGTTGAACGTAATTATCCGATGGTCGCTTGAGCTGAAAACTGGGCCAACATTTACGTTGCTGACTATCTCTTCGCTTGTTGAAAGAAGGAGGTCAAGGGTATTTAAGTCGCGCGTTTTTTCATGAACGTGTTGATGTAATTCGCTCTCTAATAAATTCGTGTACAGGTCGTGTCCTGCATGTGATCTTAACGGATTTCCCCATCTCGTTACTGGCAAGTTAAAATCGCCCATAATGATTGTTTCACATTGACTAATTGTTTCGGAGATTGATTCGAAAAGCAAACGGTCAATTTCAGCGGGTCTTCCTGGTGGTCTGTAAATCAATCCAAGTATTTTTCTGCTCGAGTTACTCTTTAATTCGATGAAAACTGTGTCCACTCCGTTGATGGGTTCTGTTTTAAGGGAGATCGGATGGAGCGAGCTGTGAATATATAGGATTACACCACCGCCAATTTTGTTTTCTCTTTCACAGCTAAAAATTGTATAACCGGATAACTGAAATTCTGCAATGTAATCTCTGTTCGACGTGTCTAACCATGATTCTGTGACTCCTATGATATGGTACTGATCCATTGCGGCGAGAGCTTCAAGATCAGTGAATTTATTTCTGATGCTGCGAGCATTTACATAACAAACTTTAATATTCGGATCAGTAGCGTCATTAGCATTAGGATCAGTGGTGACGTTAGTAATTGGATCAGCTGTGACATTATTTGGAGGAGGAGGAGGAGGAGGAGAAAGAGGAGGAGGAGGAGGAGGTGGAGGTGGAGGAGGTGGTGGAGGAGGAGGAGGAGGAGAAGGAGGAGGAGGTGGAGGAAAAAGAGGAGGAGGAGGACGAGAAGGAGGAGGTTAGCATTCTTCACATACACAAACACACTCATTAGCACCCTTTAAACACTCTCTCTCTCTCTCTCTCTCTCTCTCTCTCTCTCTCTCTCTCTCTCT
>JAXIVD010000938.1:25000-57500 GCA_036785275.1 Cancer borealis | reverse complement strand
GCATCTTCTTCTATTCCTCCTTCCTCCTCCTCCTGTTATTTGTCCTCTTTCTCCCTCCTCATACTTGCCTCCCACCTCCACCTCTACCTTCTTCCTCCTATTTCTTCTTTTTCCTTCCTACTCCTCCCTTCTCCAGTACATACTTACTCACACTCCTAACCTCACATAATCTCCTCCTCCTCCCACAGGCTAATGAGTACGCAGAGCTCCCCGTCAGACACAATGAAGACCTGATGAATGCTGAGCTGGCTAAGTCCTGTCCGTTGGATGTGAATCAGTACACCTTTGATTCATCCCACACCAAGGCTTTCCTCCTCCTGCAGTCACACATCTCCCGCCTCCCTCTCCCCTGTGTTGACTACCTCACTGATACCAAGTCTGTGCTAGATCAGGCTATTAGGATACTGCAGGTGTGTACGCATGTGTGTGTGTGTTTATCTAGTTGTTATGTGTAGGAAGAGTTGTGTTCGTAGTGTCCCATCTCCACATCTATTTATTATCCAGTTTGCTTTTTGAAGTCATGAATATTTGTTGCATTAGTTATTTTTACATCAAGTTTATTCTATGTGTCTATAGGGGGAAGGTTTTTTTTTTTTTTTTTTTTTTTTTTTTTAATTTATTTATTTATTTTATTTTTTTTTTAATTTTTTTTTTTTTTTTTTTTGGTATGTCTCTCTTGCATGTATAGTCCCTTTTTTCAGTTTATTCTTGTGTCCTCTTGTTGTTCTGTCATGTACGTGTGTGTGTGTACGTGTCTGTGTACGTACGTGTGTGTGTGTGTGTGTTCTTTTCATGTACGTAAATTTGGTGTATGCGAGTCTTCTTCCATTCTTCCTCCTTTCTCTATTCCCTCCCCTTCCTCCTAGCTAAGTATTTATATTCACCCATTCCCCCTTCCCCCATTCCCCCCTTCACCCTTCACCCGCTCACCCGTCACCCCTTCACCCTTCCACCTTCACCCTACCACCCCTTCCCCCCTTCACCCTTCCACCTTCCCCCTTCATCCTTCACCCTACCACCCCTTCCCCCCCTTCACCCTTCCACCTTCCCCCTCCACCCTCTTCCCCCTTCACCCACTCACCCGTCCCCCCTCCACCCTCTTCCCCCTTCATCCGTTCACCCGTCACCCTCCCCCAGGCTATGCTAGACGTCTGCGGGTGTGCTGGGTGGTTGGCTGCGGCACTACGAGTACAGATCCTGATGCAGATGATCACCCAGGCCCGATGGCACACTGATTCACCCTTCCTCACCCTGCCTCACGTCACCCTGGACACACTAGATGCCTTGAGGTGAGGTGATGCGAATCTTGGTGGTGTGTTGGGGTATTAGGGTGATGGGCTTAGGGAGGGAAATGGATCTCTCTCTCTCTCTCTCTCTCTCTCTCTCTCTCTCTCTCTCTCTCTCTCTCTTTTTTCTTTTTTCTCTGAAGATTTTTTATTTATTTTATTTATTTTTTTTTTTTTTAGCTCTTCACCTTTACTTCTTTGACTATATATAAAAAAAAATAGAATAACGAATAAATAAAAGAAAATAACAGAAAATAATAATAATAATAATAATAATAATAATAATAATAATACAATAACAAATAAATAGAAAAAAATAATAAAATAAATAAATATGACAATCACAATGTACTCAAGTCACCCATTCCACCACCCATCCCACCACCCATTCCTATTCCCCACCACACAGGACCTTCCCCACCCTGCCCCAGCTGATGGAGGGGGTGAAGGGGGAGGAGTACGAGGCACTGGCCGGCCCCCTCCGAACACACCTAGATGAGGGACAGATTGAGGCTATTCACCGCATAGCCAAACACCTCCCGCGCATGGCTGTGAACGTGTATGTGCGCGGACAGAAGAGAGATGTGACCAATGCTAATTTGAGTTCTGGTGAGTGGTAGTGGTGATGGTAGTGGTGGTGTGGTAATGCTAGTGTTTTTTTGTTTTTATAGTAGTAGTAGTAAGTAGTATTAGTAGTAAGAATAGTAGTAGTGGTAGTGATAGTAGTAGTAGTAGTAGTGGTAGTGATGGTAGTAGTGATAGTTGTAGTAGTAGTGGTAGTTAGTAGTAGTGGTAGTTAGTAGTAGTAGTAGTAGTAGTAGTAGTAGTAATGGTAATGGTGGTGGTAGTAATGGTAGTAGTAGTAGTAGTAGTCAATCAATCAATCAATCAATCAATCTTTATTTCATAATATACAGCAAGATGTATATTACATATTATAGCCTAAAAATCAGTCTAACTATGTCTAAGTCTAAACACATATATATGATCCTCTAGTAGGCTCATGAATTTGCACCCAAAAAATTCTTGCTAAAATAATATCAATAGTATAATCTAAAACGTCTATTTGATATGTCATTTTTAAAAACTTTAAAAATGATCTAAAACAATGTCCATTTAAAAATAAATTCTTATTGAGAGTAAATATGGCAGAATTCTTTCTAAAAACAGACTTAAAATATCTAGTTTGGATTAAAGCTGTATGGTGTTTTAATAAAAGTAAATTGCACTGATTAGCTACATCATGGTTACTGGCATGAACAGAACATCTTATGATCCTTTTCATGGCCTTTGCATATGCAGTTTCAAATGTTTTAAAAATATGACTAGAAAAGACAGTTTCATTGTCCCACAGCTGTAACCCATAATCAGGTACACAGGTAGTAGTAGTAGTAGTAGTAGTAGTAGTAGTAGTAGTAGTAGTAGTGGTAATGGTAGTGGTAGTAGTAGTAGTAGTGGTAGTAGTAGTGATAATAGTAGTGGTAATGGTGGAGGTAGTAATGGTAGTAGTAGTAGGAATAGTAGTAGTGGTAGTAGTGATAGTAGTAGTAGTGGTAGTTAGTAGAAATAGTAATAGTAGTGGTAATGGTGGTGGTAGTAATGGTAGTAGTAGTAGTAGTAGTGGTAATGGTAGTGATGGTAGTAGTAGTAGTAGTAGTGGTAATGGTAATGGTGGTGGTGGTAATACTAGTAGTAGTAGTAGTGGTAGTAGTAGTAGTAGTAGTAGTAGTAGTAATGGTAATGGTAATAGTAGTAGTAGTAGTGGTAATGGTAATGGTAATGGTGGTGGTGCTAATAGCAGTAGTAGTAGTAGTAGTAATAATAATAGAAAATTTATCATATCTGTATACATTGTTATTTTGTGTTTTCTGTTTATTTATTTATTCACTTTGTCGCAGGTGGAGGAAGGGGAGGTGTGGAGGGTGGCAGTGTGGAGGTGGAGGCAGGAAGGGAGTACACCCTGGCTGTCACCCTAACACGTCTAAATAGGGTGAGTATAGTATAACAACTTTTAATACTACGCATTACTACATTATCTTCACACACACACACTCACACACACACACACAATTTAAAAGTATAAAAGAAAGGCAAGGAAAATCTAAACCTCTCTCTCAAAAAAAAAAAAAAAAAAAAAAAAAAAAGATACTACACACACACACACAATTAAAAGTATAAAAGAAAGGGAAGGAAAATCTTAACCTCTCTCTCTCTCTCTCTCTTAAAAAAACCAGACACAGGATTTGCGAATACATGCCCAAAAGTTCCCCAAGCCTAAGGACGAGAGTTGGTTCTTGGTGCTAGGGGACATGGAGAGCGGTGAGCTGGTGGCCTTACGTCGAGTCCCACCCGTGCGAGGCCACTCCACTTACATGTTATCCTTCAAGACTCCACCACGGCTAGGTAAGTCTCCCTTCAAACACACCTAACCTAGCCTTACCTTGTCTGAGTCTCCTAAATGCACTTTCTCTCTCACTCTCTGTCTAAATCAGGGGCGTATATTCAGGGTGTGCTACGTGTGTGCTGCACACCCTCAGCCAGAGAGAGAAATGCATGATAGTTATAAATAAATTCAGCAGTAAGTGAGAAACTATATTTTTCTTATTGTTTTTAGCCCTGTTATAATATTTTGCACTATAAGTGTTCTGTAGAAGCACTGCACACCCAATAATCAATTGTATCATTATGTAGCATAGCGCGTACAGTGGAGTGGGAGGGCAGACTGTTGAAAATATGGAGCTGGGTGTGCGGCTCTACAAATGCTCACTACTTGTGTTCGTTTTTGCTGCTGAATTTTTATATTGGCTTGAAGGTATAAAGTGTCTTTGCTATTCATTACATAGGCATAATTAAGACTTGCAGGAAGTATAATATAATATTTATTATGAAACCAAATGTCATTAAGTCACTCAATTAGAAATAAAGATTGAGTGCAACCTAAGCCTCTCTTATCGATGAAACAACAGAAGTTGAGTTGCCAAGTTATACTAACTCTGCTGCTCAGCTCAGTTTCATTGACGCCAGTGTCGAGGGAGCACGTGCATTTTCCTTGACTTGACAGTAGTTGTGACTTGTGAGTATATTGTAATTATTATTGTGTTGCGGTGTGTTTGCATCTTGATGATAGATAGCGTTATCATGGTGATGGAAAAAGAGGGGAGATGGGAGTGAATGTCCTGCGTCGGAGGGATATGAGAGAGGCAGCCTCCTGCTGCTATGCTGGTATTCTTTTAAAAAAATCTTTCCCTTGAAAAGCGGCTACGCTGGTATAGACGGTATTTGTGGTTATGTGACTGGCATTAAAGTGGCTCATATAACTGTGGTGTGATAGTGGGTGATAAGTGTGTTACAGGTGGTGGACAGTGGACACATGTTGTGGTGGTGTAGTGTTGTGATAACCTGTGACTGTGCCACAGTCTCTCAAACACACACACACACACCAGTAATTAGGTATATGTTTGTTATGGACAGAATCACTGTTCAGCACACCCAGTGACTGAAGCCACCATACACCACTGATCTAAACTTACATCAGTCTAACCTAACCACACATCTATTAGTTAAGTTTGTTCTAACCAGGGGCGTATATTCAGGGTGTGCTAGGTGTGCGCCGCACACCCTCAGCCACCGCACACCCTCAGCCAGAGAGAGAAATGCATGATAGTTATAAATAAATTCAGTAGTAAGTGGGAAATTTTATTTTTCTTATTGTTTTTAGCCCTGTTATAATATTTTGCACTATAGGTGTTCTGTAGAAGCACTGCACACCCAATAATCAATTGTATCATTATGTAGCATAGCGCATACAGTGGAGTGGGAGGATAGACTGTTGAAAATATGGAGCTGGGTGTGCAGCTCTACAAATGCTCACTACTTGTGTTCGTTTTTGGTGCTGATAGATTATATTGGCTAGAAGGTATAAAGCGTCTTTGCCATTCATTATATGAGCATAATTAAGACTTGCAGGAATTATAATATAGTATTTATTATGAAACCAAATGTTATTAAGTCACTCAATCAGAAATAAGGATTGAATGCAACCTAAGTCATGGACTCTCTTACCGATGAAACAACAGAAGTAAGTTGAGTTGCCAAATAACCCAAGTTATACTAACTCAGTTTCATTGACGCTTGTGTCGGGGGAGCATGTGCATTTCCCTTGACTAGATAAATGACTAGTTGTGAATTGTGAGTATATTGTAATTATTATTGTTTTGCGGTGTGTTTACATCTTAATGATGGCGTTACCATGGCGATGGAAAAAGAAGGGGAAATGGGAGTGAATGTGACATTCACTCCCATCTGCCGGCGGAGGGATACGAGGGGCAGCCTCCTGCTGCTACACTGGTATTCTTAAAAATATCTTTCCCTAGAAAAGCGGCTATGCTGGTATAGATGGTATTTGTGGTTATGTGACTGGTATTAAAGTGGCTCATATAACTGTGGTGTAATAGTGGCTGATAAGACGGTGTTACAGGTGGTGGACACATGTTGTGGTGTTGTGTTGTGGTAACCTATGACTGTGGCCGTGGTAGTCTCCGTGAGTTGTGAAAGTGACCTTGAGGACTGCTGTGAGGTACCAGGTGCCACATTATTACACCACCAGGGAAATGTGTTGAGGGGAGCCATTTGAGGCTGAGTGGCCTCAGTTTGCTCTCCATTGAAAAGATCTTGCTGACTAAATTTAAATAGAGAGGCTCTTTCTATGATGAGGTCATGAACAAGTTTATATAAAAAACACGAAGAATAGAATTGAATTATAAGTAATCAGGTATGTCAACCACTCAACTGTGTAATTTAGGTGGTAAGCTTAGCTAATCAAAATGAATAAATTTAATTATTCTAAGTTTTCACATAAAATTTACTTTATTTTCCAACTAACTGTATGAATAACTATAAAATTGTAATTACACACACACACACATCAGTAATTAGATACATGTTAGTTATGGACAGAATCACTGTTCAGCACACCCAGTGACAGAAATCACCATACGCCACTGGTTCTAACTTGTCAAATATACTAACTAACCTTACCTAAATACCTGTTGATTTCCTGTCTGTAAACTGCATCACTAATAACGATTCCAAACCTTAAGTCTGACCTAACTTAACCTCCCCTCCACAGGTCATGCAGTACTGACCCTCTACCTGATGTCTGATGGTTACCTCGGCCTTGACCAGCAGTATGACATCCCGCTCAAGGTCATACCCGCCACACAGCTGGAGGAGGAGGAGGAGGAGTTCGAGGAGGAGGAGGAGAAGGAGGTAGAGAAGATGAATAATGAGTCTAGTAAGAAATGGTTACCTCCTGCACCTGGTAAGATAATTAATGTTTTTTTATAAGTTTATCTATTTGTATGTCTATATATTTATCATCCATCTATCTATCTATCTATCATGACCTTAATATCTATCCTTCTCCCCAGATATACTCCCAGTTATGAAGTCTTGCATTACTGACAAAAAGAAGGAGGAGGAGAAAGAGAAAGATAAAGAGGAGGAGGAGGAGGAGGAGGAGGAGGTGAGCAAGAGCCGAACTGAACCTTCTCGTCCCTACCAAGAACCTTCCTCCCAGTACAGGGGCGGCAGGGAACAGAGGCCCAGGGGAGGGAGGAGGAGGAACTATCGATAAGGTGGTATTGGGGAGAATTTTTTTTTTTTTTTTTCCCCCTTTTTTTCCCCATTATTTGTCTTTTTTTTCCCTTCCCCCCCTCCCCCCCCTTTTTTTTTTTTTTTTTTTTTTTTTTTTTTTTTTTTTTTTTTTTTTTTTTTTTTTTTTTTTTTTTTTTTTTTTTTTTTTTTTTTTTTTTTTTTTTTTTTTTTTTTTTTTTTTTTTTTTTTTTTTTTTTTTCCCTCCTCCTCTCCCTGATGTGTATTGAACCATTTCCATTCTTACACTTCCTTGTTATATTTTCTTTGTTATGCATTAGAAGTTATACGGTATATATATGTATGTATGTATGTTTTTTTTTTTTTTTTTTGGACTAAGTAACCCTGGCTTTATAATTATGTGAATTTTCTTTGGGGAGCTTTACAAATTTAGTGGAAAGTGATGACAAGTCTATTATTTATCATTTTGGGGAGAAATTTTTATGAGTGTTGAGTTTATATTGAAAAAAAATAATATTCTAACAATACAAAATGAAATCCAGGAAGGAAGGCAGGCAGGCAGGCAGGAAGGAAGGAAGGATGGATGGATGGATGGATGGATGGAAGGAAGGCAGGAAGGAAGGAAGACAAGCAGAAAGGAAGGGAGGGAGGAAGGCAGGCAGGAAGGAAGGAAGGAAGGGAGGGAGGGAGGCAGGCAGGCAGGCAGGCAGGTAGGCAGGCAGGCAGGCAGGCAGGCAGGCAGGCAGGAAGGAAGGAGGGAGGGAGGAAGATAGGCAGGCAGGAAGGAAAGAGGGAGGGAGGAAGATAGGCAGGTAGGAAGGAGGGAGGGAGGGAGGAAGATAGGCAGGAAGGAGGGAGGGAGGGAGGAAGATAGGCAGGTAGGAAGGAAGGAGGGATGAAGGGAGGAAGATAGGCAAGCAGGAAGGAGGGAGGGAGGGAGGAAGATAGGCAGGTAGGAAGGAGGGAGGAAGATAGGCAGGCAGGAAGGAAGGAGGGAGGGAGGGAGGGAGGGAGGAAAATAGGCAGGCAGGCAGGAAGGAGGGAGGGAGGAAGATAGGCAGGCAGGAAGGAAGAAAGGAAGGCAAGCAGGAAGGAAGAAAGGAAGGCAAGCAGGAAGGAAGACAGGCAGGAAGGAAGGAAGGAAGGAAGGCAGGCAGGCAGGCAGGAAGGAAGAAGGGAGGGAGGGAGGGAGGGAAGCAGGTAGGAAGGAAAGAAGGAAGGCACGGCAGGTACTCGATTCATTCACTGCTTTCATCACAAGTCTAAACAGAAACATGTATCTTCAAATATTGTTTTCTGATGCTTATGAAAAATGATCCAAACTTTTCTCCATTTGAAAACTGATCAAACCAAATGACACAACACTGTTTTTTCTTAGTTAGTGTTCAATACAGTGAATACAATTGAACCTTTGAATAGGATGAAGTGACGAGGAAAAGAATGCAGAAAAATGACAAAAGGAATGTAATAGATAAATGTAGAATAAAATGTTGATAAAATGGATGAAGGACTAAAAAAAATAAGTTGATAATTTAATAGATGATAGAAGTTGGAAATAGTTGATAAGGAAATATGAACTGGAATGTTGCAGAGAATTTGAGTGAAATGATGGAAGATAAATATTACCTAACATATTGGAAAAGTATGTAAGTAATGAAAAAAAACTTGAAAAAAATAATATACCGGAAAAATGAAAACAATAGGAACTGAAAATAATGAAAAAAATATAACTCAAAATATTATGCCACAAAAAAAGGGGAAAATAAATATTTATAAAAAAATAAAAAAAATGAAACGGTGGAATTTATTGACTTTGCTAATTCAAAAAATACTGAAAAATATAACACGCTAAAAAAATCCATGAAACAAATGAAGATCACAAAACAGAACATGAAGAACAAGACGTAATACTAGTCACCAGTCACATAAATAACACTTCAACATACATAACAAAACAAACCTTCCATCAATAACTTAAATAAAATGTCACATCAAAATAACTTCACTTACCAACTAAATACACTTGATGATTGGAATGACTATTTTTAAAGCATCAATATTTTCTTGTCATTTCCCTCTTCTACATATCCTGTTTTTCTTTATAGAGAAGTAAATGTGTCGTGGATTTTCCTTTTCTTTTCTCTAAGTTCACACGGCACCACTTGAATAACATCCCATAACATCAATATATCATAACATAACAAACAGGAATCATGTAACATTAATACTTGAGCAAAATACTCTTCCTTAGTCAGTCAGTCAGTCAGGTTCACTAATAACTAACAACACTTCTATCAACGTATAAATTGTACTCCTGTAACATTTAAAAGCTAAATAATTTCACCATCATTAACATTTGAAACCTAAGTACTTATAACACAAATCCACATTATTGAACACAAACATTAATTAATTCTTTCCAAATACTATAAACACAAACATTAATTCCTTCCAAATACCACAACTCAATCCTCACCTAACAATCCTTCACATTGTAACACAACTACATGGTCTACAGTTACCTAGTTGACTGGGGATTATCGATTAATCACACCGTCACCTGGCAGGAGAGTCTGAACCAGCTGTAGGTGACTCCGAGGGCACAGTAGACCGACACCATCATAAGGGGTAGGAAGGGCAGCTCCTCCCCCAACCCTAGACGCCCTGCCCCCACCTCCAGCACCAGGAACAGAGGCACCAGTCCGAGTAGGTAGAGTTTCTCGACACCATGGAGTAAGGAGGGACCCCATTGTGAGCGCAGGATTTTCATGGTGAACAGCGCGTGGAGGAGTAAGACCGTCACCTGTTGAAGATGGTTGTTATGGTATACTGACACCACTATACTACCTCCACCACCATCACCACCACCCATCTTAATTTGAATACCTTATACTGTACTACCTTCTACACACCCAATACTTATACATCCCTATCTCTCCAAAATACATCTCCTATCTTTAATTTCAAACCCAGTCCAGCATACATCTCTCTCTCTCTCTCTCTCTCTCTCGACCATCCCTTCAGCCTTCTCTCCCTTCATAATCTCTCCCATTCTTCCCCTTTCAACACACTCTTAAACTCACATGCACAGCAGACTAAATGAAATGTACATATATATATATATATATATATATATATATATATATATATATATATATATATATATATATATATATATATATATATGTGTGTATATATATATATATATATATATATATATATATATATATATATATATATATATATATATATATAAACAATTCATTAAATATACATAAATAAAAGATGATGGTGCTATGAGTAACACCAACACCACCACCACCGCCACCGCCACCACCACACTACCTTGATTGGGGTCTCCTGCGGTGCGAAGAAGAGTGGGAAGAGTGAGAAGTGACCCACAATACTGAGCACCAGGAACACCTGCGCCTCAGTCTTCCTCAGCAAACATAACAACCTGAACCAAGGAGAACGGGAAGGCAAAGTTGTAGTCACTCACTCACTCACTCACTCACTCACTCACTGGTGTAAATATAAACTGACTAACTGACGTATAGATGTATAAATTGACTCACTCCCTGACTGACTGACTGGTGTAAATATAAACTGACTGACTCACTCACTCACTGACAAGTATAGATGTATAAACTGACTGGTTGGCTGATATATATATTTAACTAATTGATAAAACAAAACAAAATGTACACCAGTCTAAAGAAAAGAGAAAAAAAATAAAATAAATATATATATATATATATATATATATATATATATATATATATATATATATATTTTTTTTTTTTTTTTTTTTTTTTTTTTTTTTTTTGGATAAAGCAAATATAGATTACCAGATACACACACATACACATAACACACACGTACACACCCAAGGGGAAGTAGCACTATGAGGATGGCCTTCTCGTGTACGTGCCAACCAAACATGAAGGAACTGAAGCCACACAGCACCAATGCGCGCACAAACTCCCAACGATTGTGCGGTGATCTCCACAGCATCACCAAACTCGGCTGTGGGGGAGGGGGGGGAGGTGGAAGAGGAAGAGTGGAGGAAGGTGGAACAGAAAGAAAGATAAAGCATAGGAAAGGAAGGAAGAAAAGGGAAGAGGAGGAATAGTGGAGGATGGAAGGAAGAAATAAAATAAAGGATTGAAGGAAAGGGAATAGGGAGGAAAGGAAAGAGGAGGAATAGGGATGGATGGAAGGAAGGAAAGGAGGAAGAGGAATGGATAGATGGTGATGGAAGGAAGAAATGAAATGAAGGATGGAAGGAAGGAAAGAGAAGAGGAAGAAAGGAAGAGGAGGAATATTATAAGGATAGAAGGAAGAAATGAAATTATGAAGGATGGAAGGAAGGAAGGAAAAGAAAAGGAGGAGCAAAGGGAAGGTAAAATCAGAAATGAATAATATTTTTCTATTAACAAACTTTCAAATAAATTCATCACAAAAAAAAAATGAATAAATAAAAATTGCTTTACATTACTTTTATAACTTACAAATACAACAATAAATTCAAATCACTCACTCACTAATAAAAAAAATAAATGAAAACACCTCAATATATATATAGTATTTCCAATGGACGACTTATATAAATAAAACTAATTAATAAAAAATAAAAAAAACTCACTCTTGTAATAAAAGACTCAATAATACGATCACAATTAACCACCTAATTCTATATATAAACAAACAAATACAAACAAAACAAATACACTACATCACAAACAAAAAATAATAATATAAAGAAAACCTGACCAAGAAAAAAAAGACATACACAAACAAACACACACACATACATACATACATACAGCCCCATAAACAATACACTATGTAGAGAGTGCATAGAGACCCTATCTACACACACAAACCCCCACACACACACCACCTCCCGCACCCACCCACCCACCCCAACACACACACACACACTTACCATTATGGAGATAATGGTAATGAGGAGTGTTTTGAAAGGTGACACAGACAGAGAGACCCTACCTACACACACATACACCCCCCTCCCACACACACACACACACACACACACTTACCATCATGGAGATAAGGGTAATGAGGAGTGTTTTGAGAGGTGACACAGAGGACAGCACCGCATGACTGTATTCTTGCACCAAGCCTCCTGTCATACTAGCCGTGCCCTGCCTCGCTACCTCCCATCCAAGCCGACCTCCTGTACACACAAACACACACACATGTACACGTAAATATACACACATACACACACAGATAGATAGATAATTTATTGATCACCTACACACAGACACACATACATATACTGCACTCAAAGAGATATATATATATGTCACCTAGATTCATAAGAGGACAGTAATCTTATAGTAGTGTTGATGAGATTAATTTTACACATGAATAATAATAATAATAATAATAATAATAATACTGAATAAACAAAAGCAATACAATACAATTTCACAAAACACCACCACCACCACAAACTACACCCCCCCCCACTCCCCCGCCCACCCCAGGACACTCACCAGCCAGCACCAGCAGCTTATCGGCAAAGTTGTACAGCGCCCAGAAATTTGGTGCCCAGTAAGCATGGCAGAGACCACGGCGGAAAGGGAACAACCGCATCAAGACCTATGGGGTGGCGGGGGTGGCGAGGGAGGGAGGGAAAAAGTAAGAGTTAAAAAAAAAAAATAAATAAATAACGATAATAATGATGGATGACTTTAGTGGATATAGTTTTGATTTTGACCTTAGAAATTACATTAATACTTCTTGACTGTGGCTGCGAGGTTATATATATAGGCTAGGTTAGGTTAGGTTAGGTAAGGTAAGGTTAGGTTAGGTAAGGTTAGGTTGGGTTAGGTTAGGTTAGGTTAGGTAAGGTAAGGTAAGGTAAGGTAAGGTTAGGTTAGGTAAGGTAAGGTAAGGTAAGGTTAGGTAAGGTAAGGTAAGGTAAGGTAAGGTAAGGTTAGGTTAGGTTAGGTAAGGTAAGGTTGGGTTGGGTTGGGTTGGGTTAGGTAAGGTAAGGTAAGGTTAGGTTAGGTTAGGTTAGGTTAGGTAAGGTAAGGTAAGGTTGGGTTGGGTTGGGTTGGGTTGGGTTGGGTTGGGTTGGGTTGGGTTGGGTTGGGTTGGGTTGGGTTGGGTTGGGTTGGGTTGGGTTGGGTTAGGTTAGGTTAGGTTAGGTTAGGTTAGGTAAGGTAAGGTAAGGTAAGGTAAGGTAAGGTAAGGTAAGGTTAGGTTAGGTAAGGTAAGGTAAGGTAGGGTAGGGTAGGGTTGGGTTGGGTTGGGTTAGGTTAGGTTAGGTTAGGTTAGGTTAGGTTAGGTTAGGTTAGGTTAGGTTAGGTTAGGTTAGGTTAGGTTAGGTTAGGTTAGGTTAGGTTAGGTAAGGTAAGGTAAGGTAAGGTAAGGTAAGGTAAGGTAAGGTAAGGTAAGATAAGGTAAGGTAAGGTAAGGTAAGGTAAGGTTAGGTTAGGTTAGGTTAGGTAAGGTAAGGTAAGGTAAGGTAAGGTAAGGTAAGGTTAGGTTAGGTAAGGTAAGGTAAGGTACATTTCTTTACAACAACAACAATTACTACAACCACAACAACAACAACAACTACCATGAACCCACCTGCTGAACTTGTCCCCGGATGATGAACGGCCCAAAGGACAGACCAAACACCAACACCACAACTGTCCCAAGCTTGACGAGACGAGACACTTGACTGAGGAGTGAGTTTGAGCGACTGTCTGGCCGAGTGGAGGAGGGACCAAGGAGGACATAGGAGCGGAGGAGGTAGATGAAGTAGGCCGGGGCGAGGTAGAGGTAGATATGCTTGAGGTTGAGGAGAATTGAAAACCAAAAGGCAGACTCAATTTCTCTTCTCTGTGAATGAACGAAAATTTGGATTGTAGATTGAGCAGAAATTTGGATTGTAGATTGTGTTTAATGAAAGTGAATGGATGGATGGATGGGAAAGTTTGTATATTAATGAAGAAGTGAATAGAAGTTGTTGATAGGTTAAGTTAGGTTAGGTTAGGGAAGGTTAGAGAAGAATGGATGGATGGATGGATAGACTAGCATGTGGATGGAAAGACAAGTGTGAATAGCTTAGAAAAATCAAGTGGATTGAAGGAAAATGTGGATATAAAGATTAGATTGAGACATAAGAGAGGATGAATAAAAAAGAAAAACAGCTAGATAATGAAAAGAAAAAATAAGTACAGTAACAAGTGAATGATCAAATATATATCACAAACAATCCAATCACCCTCATCTCTCTCTCTCTCTCTCTCTCTCTCTCTCTCTCTCTCTCTCTCTCTCTCACACACACACACCCAGTCCTCCCCCCCACCTGCAGCATCCTGGCAATAGAGATGAACAGGACACCAAACAGGAATCCGTTGTATTGGAAGTGTATATGATCCACCAACAGAAGACCTGCATTAGTGAACAGGAGAACACCCACAAACACCCATGAGAATACCACGGATCCACCCTTCCTGCCGCTGCCATTGCCACTCTTCCCCACCTCATCCCCACATCTGGTGAAAGAGAGAAAGAGAGAGTGAGAGAGAGAGAGAATTATGATTGTGTTGTTATTTTTTTTTTTGTATCTTTGGTTAGAGAGAAAAGTCTGATTATTATATACATAGAATAGAGAAAGGTTTGTAAAAGAGAGAGAGAGAGAGAGAGAGAGAGAGAGAGAGAGAGAGAGAGAGAGAGAGAGAGAGAGAGAGAGAGAGAGAGAGAGAGAGAGAGAGAGAGAGAAAAAAAAAGTTTGAACATTCCACATAAAAAGTTATTGACAATACATAGATTTCTTCCTTTTCTCTTATAGTTTTAATTTTCAAAATCTAAAACAAAAACAACACAACAATTACAGTAGAACCTCACATTACCAGCTTAAATCGTTCTATGAGAGAGCTCGTTTTGTGATATACTCGTCTTACAAAATAATGCCAAATCAACCACAAAACAGAGAAAAATAGTGTGAGTTCAGTGACCACTAGTATGAATCTTGCTTGTACTGCGGATTTCCACTCATATTTCAACACAAAAATACTCACAAGCCGCATCTCATTAAGCAAATTACTTGTACAATGGTTCACTCGTACTGCAAGATTAGATTGTACTTAAATATTCTTTACGACAACAAACCCAAGACCCTGTGCCCCACTAACCTAACCAAACCAAACCAAACCTAACCAAACCAAACCAAACCAAACCAAACCAAACCAAACCTAACCAAACCAAACCAAACCAAACCAAACCAAACCAAACCAAACCAAACCTAACCTAACCTAACCTAACCAAACCAAACCAAACCAAACCAAACCAAACCAAACCTAACCAAACCAAACCAAACCTAAGCAAACCAAACCAAACCAAACCAAACCGAACCAAACCAAACCAAACCAAACCGAACCAAACCAAACCAAACCAAACCAAACCAAACCAAACCAAACCAAACCAAACCAAACCAAACCAAACCAAACCAAACCAAACCAAACCAAACCAAACCAAACCAAACCAAACCAAACCAAACCAAACCAAACTAAACCAAACCAAACCAAACCAAACCAAACCAAACCAAACCAAACCAAACCAAACCTAACCAAACCAAACCAAACCAAACCAAACCAAACCAAACTAAACCTAACCAAACCTAACCTAACCAAACCAAACCAAACCTAACCAAACCAAACCAAACCGAACCAAACCAAACCAAACCTAACCTAACCAAACCAAACCAAACCAAACCTAACCAAACAAAACCAAACAAAACCTAACCAAACAAAACCTAACCAAACAAAACAAAACCAAACCTAACCTAACCTAACCAAACCTAACCTAACCAAACCAAACCAAACCTAACCAAACCAAACCAAACCGAACCAAACCAAACCAAACCAAACCAAACCAAACCTAACCAAACCAAACCAAACTAAACTAAACCTAACCTAACCAAACCTAACCAAACCAAACTAAACTAAACCAAACCAAACCTAACCAAACCAAACTAAACTAAACCAAACCTAACCAAACCAAACCTAACCAAACCAAAACAAACCTAACCAAACCAAACCTAACCAAACCAAACCAAACCAAACCAAACCTAACCTAACCAGACCTAATCAAACCAAACCTAACCTAACCTAACCAAACCAAACCTAACCAAACCAAACCAAACTAAACTAAACCAAACCTAACCAAACCAAACTAAACTAAACCAAACCTAACCAAACCAAACCAAACCTAACCAAACCTAACCAAACCAAACCTAACCTAACCAAACCAAACCTAACCAAACCAAACCTAACCAAACCAAACCAAACCAGACCTAATCAAACCAAACCTAACCTAACCTAACCAAACCAAACCAAACCTAACCAAACCAAACCAAACCAAACTGAACCAAACCGAACCAAACCAAACCTAACCTAAACTAACCTGACCTGACCACTCACATTTTGCACCCGTAAGCCAAGACCAGATCAGTCACAATCACGGACAGTCTCTGGAACAGGATGGTCATAGGGGAGGCGTAGTTGAGGTTGTTTACATCTAGCATCGCAGCATCAAAGAAACAAGCCACCTAGAGGGGGATACAAGCTTATTATAACATTGACTTACATATCATCACCTTCTAGTACTCTCTCTCTCTCTCTCTCTCTCTCTCTCTCTCTCTCTCTCTCTCTCTTCATCCTATCTTCGTGACCTCCCTTATCAAACAATAATATTTCCCTTCCAGCGTCTCTCTCTGTCTCTGTCTCTGTATCTCTGTCTCTCTCTCCCTCTCTCTCTCTCTCTCTCTCTCACCTTGGCCAGCAGGAACTCGAACCAGGCAAAGAGAGGAGGGTAGTCGAGGGTCCAGGGTGAGGTTTGATCCACATACCAAGACTCTAACGGTAGACTGTGGGTCACCGCCAGCCAGTTACGGTGAACCTCAAAGTCTGTGGACCGGCTGCAAGGGAGGGGGGGAGGGGATAAGGGGGGATGGGGGAGGGAAGGGTGAAGGGAGGTAAGGGGTGAAGAGGGGAAGGGTGAAGGGGGGAAGGGTGAAGGGGGGTAAGGGGTGAAGGGGGGAAGGGAGAGGAAAGGGTGAAGGGAGGTAAGGGTGAAGGGGGGAAGGGGGAAGGGTGAAGGGGGGGAAGGGGGGAAGGGTGAAGGGGGGAAGGGTGAAGGGGGGGTAAGGGGGTAAAGGAAGGAAGGAAGGCATCAGTTAAGTCAAATAGTCAATCTAAACTTTATCTTTCATTCCTTTGTAAACTAGTGATGGAAAATAATTATGGGTTATTATGTATTAAATAGTTATGTTTTTATCCAATAGTTGTGTTGTTATCTTATATATTTTTCTTATCCAATAGCTGTATTCTCCTCCTCCTCCTGCTCCTCCTCCGCCACACACTTACTAGGTAGGGAGTAAGAGTAGCTTGAAGCAGGACATTACTATCGCGACAAAGGCAAACATCCTGCCGGTGTCGAAGTTGTTGGTGGTTTCTCGATGCATACTGAGAATAACGGGAAACTATTACTATTACATTATACACACACACACACATTAGTTATATATACATTTAAGGTTTTATTAGCTTAAGACAGAGGTCATCTATAGCTAAACTTACTTAAAATTAACTAATAGAATTTATAATATGTAAAGATCATTGTTTAGATAAAAAGATTAAATACAAATAAACATCTAGGAAGCTAAGAGTAGGTATGTTTGAGTATATTTACCTGGTAGGAACACACTCACCTGGGAAAAATTAAAGGTATTAGAGAAGCCAGTCTGATTAATAAGGGAGCACAGGTAAGGTACTAGAAATTTGGTTAGGTTAGGTTTAGTAAAGTAAGGTAAGGTTAGGTTAGGTTTAGTTTTAAGTTAGGTTTAGTAAGTTAAGATTTAGTAAGGTTAGGTTAGGTTAGGTAACGTTTAGTTTGAAGTTAGGTTTAGTAAGTTATGATTTAGATAAGTTTGGTTTAGTAAGGTTAGGTTAAGTTAGATTAGGTTTACTTAATTATGATTAGATTAGATTAGAAAAAATATAAATGTAATGTCGTTGGAAAGTTTGAAGCAAGCAATACTTAGGCAAATTAGATAGATAGACATATTTATTGTTATATATAAACATACAACAAAGGAAGAGGACTGAACCTGCCGACCTTGACATAAAGTAAACAGAACGAAGTATTAACGATATATTGACAGGTTGAATTATAGATACAAAAAATATTAGAAGTTGTTATCTATAGTAAAGTAAACACGTTTGGATACTTAACAAACAACTACAATGAATATGATTAAATTAATGGTTATACATCACGTTATTTTATACATAATTATACAAAACATAACAGCACGTCAGTCTAACCGGTAAATGACAAGAAATTATGTGTTTATGTATTATGTTTCCTCTCCTCCATTATCCTTGTGTTATTAGAGTGTAATGTACATCCTTACTCACCTAAACACGTATTAGTAATGGTTATGTTAACAGGGATATGATATGAAAACAGGAACCAACTGTCAAGAAACTCACGTGTCTAGTTTTGTTTACGTCTTTTGTTTACGTTGAAAAGACAGTCTTGGAAAGGGGACGGTTATTAGTTTCTGGTTTATTTTAATTATACTATTTTGATTTGGGTGTAGTCTAGTAATTATTCCATCGTTATGATTTTATAACTTTTTTTGTTTAATTTTTTATCTGGGATCAGTAAAGATTTTTGTTTAGTGTAGTTTTCTAATATCATCATTTTTTCATCATTATGTAGCTATATGATTATCAATAATTATTGTTTTTTCTATAATTATTTCCCAAAATATAACGAGGGAATTGGTTAAAGTATTTATCCATCCATAATTACAAGTTAATTAGACTATATCATTATTACATTCTTATATCCAGTAATTAGCCTGTTCGCAGTGAGCATTTTGATACCAGACAGCGCCAGATTTTGTAATTTTTGCCGGAAAATAAATACTTTTTGGGGCAAGTTTTACAAGCTTACACAGGTGTATTATTGCACATTAATGCGTATGAAATTTAAGTCTATTAATCTCATGATGTCTGACGGCATATGACATCGTTTGAGCCTCTATTCATAATTTCATATGATATTCTTAAGACAGCTTATATTTGTATCAAGGCAAGCAATTTGTCATTTTCTACTAATCTCAATGGGCATATACCGATACATACTTTCATTTGAATGTACCAAACAATAGGCAAATCCATGTAATGTATAGAAAATGTAATTTTGTGTCGCAGACTTAATTTTTTCCAGTACGACAACTACATCCTCAGCTACTGGCAGCAAACCACAACAAACACCAGCAGCCTACTCAGAGCAACTCCTAATGGCATTGTCAGCTGCAAATGCTGTGACAAGGGTTTATTAGAAGTAAAATGTCCCCATAGTGATAAATACCAGTCTTTCTAACGGCGCTTAGTATACTACGTCGTACGTCTGGCAGCGGTGCTGTTTTTTTTTTTTTTTTTTTCTTCACTGATCACCTTCGTATATAAGACGTGACAGTGATTTCCAATATTTTTTTAACACACTCAGATAAAATGTATAAGCCGAAATCAACATCCTTTTATTTTTACTGCTCATACTTACTGAAAAAATAATAATTACCTAATTGTAGCTTTATCTTATAATACAATTAACAAAGCCTTATCATGCACCAGTAAGTAAGAATAATAACATTAAGGTTATGTTTTTAATTTTAAATATACATGTGCAGTAATTCATGTCGTATTTTTTCTGCAGATCGGCTTCTAAATTAACTAAGTCACCCCTTTGCCCCGGAGAAACGGAGAAAATTAAAAATTCTAGCGCTGATAGGTGTCTACGACCCTAGCTGCGAACAGGCTAATTAGCCTGTTCGCAGTGAGCATTTTGATACCAGACAGCGCCAGATTTTGTAATTTTTGCCGGAAAATAAATACTTTTTGGGGCAAGTTTTACAAGCTTACACAGGTGTATTATTGCACATTAATGCGTATGAAATTTAAGTCTATTAAGCTCATGATGTCCGACGGCATATGACATCGTTTAAGCCTCTATTCATAATTTCATATGATATTCTTAAGACAGCTTATATTTGTATCAAGGCAAGCAATTTGTCATTTTCTACTGACCTCAATGGGCGTATACCGATACATACTTTCATTTGAATGTACCAAACAATAGGCAAATCCATGTAATGTATAGAAAATATAATTTTGTGTCGCAGACTTAATTTTTTCCAGTACGACAACTACATCCTCGGCTACTGGCAGCAAACCACAACAAACACCAGCAGGCTACTCAGAGCAACTCCTAATGGCATTGTCAGCTGCAAATGCCGCGGCAAGGGTTTATTAGAAGTAAAATGTCTCCATAGTGATAAATACCAGTCTTTTTAACGACGCTTAGTATACTACGTCGTACGTCTGGCAGCGGTGCTGTTTTTGTTTTCTTCACTGATCACCTTCGTATATAAGACGTGACAGTGATTTCCAATATTTTTTAACACACTCAGATAAAATGTATAAGCCGAAATCAACATCCTTTTATTTTTACTGCTCATACATACTGAAAAAATAATAATTACCTAATTGTAGCTTTATCTTATAATACAATTAACAAAGCCTTATCATGCACCAGTAAGTAAGAATAATAACATTAAGGTTATGTTTTTAATTTTAAATACACATGTGCAGTAATTCATGTCGTATTTTTTCTGCAGATCGGCTTCTAAATTAACTAAGTCACCCTTTTGCCCCGGAGAAGTGGAGAAAATTAAAAATTCTAGCGCTGATAGGTGTCTACGACCCTAGCTGTGAACAGGCTAATTGTCAATACTATATCACATTTTTTCACTGTGATGGTCTCTTTTATTTATATTTTATTTATATTCAAAAAAATTCATATGATCTTAAATTGCACTCTAATAAGTAAGTTTTCATATTCACTCTACCAAGGAAAATATTATAAAGATTGCATACTGTACCTAATAAATAAATAATCTTACGTACGTTACACAGAAGGAATTTCCTTCTGTGTAAGGAAGAAGAGCCGGAGGGAAGCAGCAGATCCGTAACCGTAACCACAGTTCAATCACTCCTGTGGGATTAAGTCAAGATAAGGACACACAGTCAGTTATAAAGAAGTATTATTAAGTCGTTCATTGTGTGGTGGGACAGCTAGGACGCCTTACTGTGTGTGTGTGTGTGTGTGTGTGTCGTGTCGTGCATTTATAGGTATGCAATCTTTATTCCATGTCACGCTCAGCCCTTCTACCTGCACGCAAATATCTACCTTCTTATATGTCTTCCTTGTATATCTTTTTTGTGTATATATTTTCTTGTATATATTTTTTTGTATATTTTTTCTTGTATATATCTTACTTGGTGTGAATTGATTGATAGTTTTAAAGACTTTTTCTCAAACTTATAGGCTATTCGTGTGTGTGTGTGTGTGTGTGTGTGTGTGTGTGTGTGTGTGTGTGTGTGTGTGTGTGTGTGTGTGTGTGTGTGTGTGTGTGTGATTGTTGTAATATCCATGAAAGTGAAAACAAAATGTAAGTATAGTAGTATGTCAAGGATAAAACTCTCTCTCTCTCTCTCTCTCTCTCTCTCTCTCTCTCTCTCTCTCTCTCTCTCTCTCTCTCTCTCTCTCTCTCTCTCTCTCTCTCTCTCTCTCTCTCTCTCTCTCTCAAATCCTGTGTGTGTGTGTGTGTGTGTGTGTGTGTGTGTGTGTGTGTGTGTGTGTGTGTGTGTGTGTGTGTGTGTGTGTGTGTGTGAATCTTATCATAAAACAGCTGCAGGTTAAAGGCGTTTATTTCTGATTATATATTTATTCTTGATTACGTTAATTAAGGACAGACTACCCTAAGTTTAGACTATTATTAGAACCTATGTATAGTCTGAGTTTATATGTAATTATATAAAAAAGATGCATAATAATAATAATAATACTAATAATAATAATAATGATAATAATTTAGCCGCGTAGGTCAAGGTTGCTAGATAAGGGGAAAAAATACATATCAGTAAAAGAGTATACTAAAGATAAACTAATGATAATAAATGAACTTTGCATACAAATATAAATCAAACTGAACTGAATAAATGTTAATAATCTTACAGTAGACCTAGTAGTACATACATGAGAATAAAAGAGGCGGGAATCAGTTTACCGAATGCAAAATAATACATAAACTAACATACAAATACACATACAAATAAAAACAGAAGCATATATATAAAGATAACCATACAATACATAACAATATAAAACAAAACATAACATGACATATAAAAGAGACGAGAAATGAGCTAAGTTACCGAATATAAAAAAAATAAATAAAAACAAAAACACACATACAAAATAAAAACCTAACAACATAATTACACATATAAAAAGTCATACAATATATATAAAACAAATAAACAAACATCCAACAACAACAGAAAAAGGACTAGAGGAGGAAGAGGAGGAGTAATAAGAGGAGTAAGATTGGTAAGGTTGGCAAGCCTGTTAGAGTAATGGCGTCGGTGGAGGTAAGGTGAGTCGCAGCTCTGCCTTCATTCCCTCACCATGGGTCACCACGTCACCCCGGGGATCACCAGCCCCGTCAAAATGGTGGCTAACATCTTCGTCTCGTTCATAGGGGCAGGCATGCTGGGGCTGCCCTTCGCATATAAGGAGGTAAAGCCAAAGTGTGGAAGGGTTGTGTTACCTGGTCAAATTACAGGTGTATTTGTATCTTTTACTAATTATTATTATCTGTGTGTTTGTGTTGTGTGTGTTTGTTTGTTTGTGTGTTAGTTGTGTTATTTGTTATGTGTGTTTTTTTGTTTTGTTTTGTTTTTTATTGTTTACGTTTTTCGTTTTATTTGTTTATTTATTTATTTATTTTTTGTGTGTGTATGTGTGGTTTTAATGACTGAGTTGTATGTGTGTGTGTGTGTGTGTGTGTGTGTGTGTGTGTGTGTGTGTGTGTGTGTGTGTGTGTGTGTGTGTGTGTGGTTTGTTAGGAATGTGTTCATATATATGTCAGGTTTAGTTTTATTACTATTATTATTATTGTGTGTGTGTGTGTGTGTATGTGTGTGTGTAATGCGATAGTGTGAAGATTTGATTCAATTTTCTTATCTATTTCTTTTCTTTTTGAGGAAGGAAAAGGGTGATTGTATGCGGTATTATTTTGGTTATCATTATTATCTTATCATCATCATCATCATCATTCACTTATCAGTTGTTAGTCTTAAGAACATTAATTAGTACACATTCGAACATTATATATATCAGTGTTGTAATCTTTGTGGTGTTGTGAAATGTTAGGATAAGCTAGATTAAGTTAGGATAGGTTAGCTTAGGTTAGGATGGGTTAGGATAGGTTGAGTTAGGTTAGGTTAGTATAGGTTAGGTTAGGTTAGGGTAGTATAGGTTAGGTTAGGTTAAGTTAGGTTAGGGTAGTATAGGTTATGTTAAGTTAGGTTAGGGTAGTATAGGTTAGGTTAGGTTAGGTTAGGATAGGTTAAGTTAGGTTTGGTGAAAATAGACATAGGTGATAATGACAGCTAACTCCTGTCTCAAACTATAATATTAACCTTGAATATAGCAAAGCAATCTTAACAAAAGTGGAGAACAGATCTATACGTTGAAAGAGCCTTGAAAACAGACAAAAATGATAATAAAATAAAAATAATAATAATGACAGCTGACTCCTATCTCAAGCTATACTATTATTAACCTTGAATATAGCAAAGTAATCATATTAATAGTGAAGAACAGAAGTCAACTAATCTAAATGTTCACTCTTGTTTTATCTCACGTAACAGAATAAACTAATGAAATAAAAAGTGAAATTGCTGAACAAACATAAATACAAATCCAATTAATATTATATTGCAGAATAATTAGTGTCATGGTTTGATATAAGTGTTGATTTAATTACACATGTTTATTGTATATTGCATTGGGTGTAACTGCCTCACTATAAACTTAATTAATGGTCAAGATTCCTCTTAATATCGTTCACTATTTTTTATGATAGATCTTGACATGTTCCGAATTAATCTGACATAACTTTCTTTTTCTTTTCTTTCTTTACACTCCTTTCCCCATTATGAAAAAAAGTAGTGATTTGCAAAGAAAACAAATAATAGATTACTTTATAACATATCAAAATCTATCCTAAAAATACTATATCGTCCTTGTAATATTAAGTAATGATACAGAACTTTACCTGACCTTCCTAATGTTGATTTGATTCTATTTTATTTATTCTCTCATATACGTAAGTCATTTGGATTCTAACACTAGTAATCAGAGGTCAAAAAAGAAGATAAAAAAAAGAGTCAAATAGATATGATGCTGTAGCTTTTATTTTGTCTATGTAAGGGTCAAATTTCGGATAGGACCACCCCTCTCCCCAGTCTGCCGGCTTTCAATTCCTTTCAAAATCAAATATAATCTAACCTAACCTAACCTAATCTAACCTAACTTAACTTAACTTAACTTAACTTAACTTAACTTAACTTAACTTAACTTAACTTAACTTAACTTAACTTAACTTAACTTAACCTAACCTAACCTAACTTAACTTAACCTAATCTAACCTAACCTAACTTAACTTTTGAAATCTAAGCCCACCTCAATCTCCTACTGTCTTCTTTACAAGGTCTGGCAATAAGCAGGATTATTATTATTTATTTTTTATATATATTTTTGTTTTCCCTTAGCCAGTACCCTTTCAATGTATATATATAAAAAAATAATAATGTATAAGTGTAATGACCCGATATATGAAACACGGTGGAATGTATCTATAGGTATAAGTATTAAGGTTGCCGTGTACCGTACCCTTGATAGTACATTTAACACACCAGGCTCAACCACCACCACCTACTAAAAAAAATTCCTACAGGTGCTATAGGCCTAGACAAAAAAAAAAAATAAAATAGAATAAATAAAAAAATAATAAAATAAATAATAATAAAAATAGCGCCACTTTACTTCATGTTGAGTGTAGTGTGGAAATGTGATTCTTGTTATGTTATCTGTCATCTGCAACACTGGTATAGAAGGAGGTTGTAAATTGTGTTGCTTAAGATGGACAGGATAGGAGAGTAAGGGTGGTGGTGGTGGTGTTGTGGTGTGTTGTATGGTGGATTGGTGGTAGTGGTAGTGGTGATGGTGGTGGTGGTGGTATGGTAGGTGTGGTGGTGGAAAGGGAAAGGAAGTCAGAACATTATATATATATTTAAAAACTCAACATTACCTCAGACTGTGATAGATAGATAGATAGTCATTCAAAGGAGAGAGAGAGAGAGAGAGAGAGAGAGAGAGAGAGAGAAAGAGAGAGAGAGAGAGAGAGAGAGAGAGAGAGAGAGAGAGAGAGAGAGAGAGAGAGACTGTAAACTCATAACATATTGAGAACTACTACTACTACTACTACTACTACTACTACTATTACTTCCATACATATATATCTCTCAGTAGAAACAAAAACAAAAATATATATATCCAAATAATTTAGCATATATATATATAATTAACACTGGTCTACATTTGAGTGGCTAAATTAACACATATATATATTACGGAAGAAATGATTGTTAATAATTGGATGTCATTTCAGTTTTAAGAGAAGTGAAAAAGCAGTCAGGGGGTGAAAGGGGGGAGAGAAGGGGATAGGGAGGAAGAAGTGTAGGGGGGGGAGGAAGGGGTGTAGGGGGAAGGAAGGGATGTAGGGGAGGAAGGGGGAAGAAGGTAAGCCCTGATTGATATAGAAGATGGGTGGCACATGTGTGTAATAATAATAATAATAATCGGTTTATTCTTGAGGCAGTCAAGGACTGAAAATATACATTCGGGGAAAATTTAAACAGAAGTAAATCTAACTTATAACTAACTCTTACAGTTTATCTAACTTGTGTGTGTGTGTGTGTGTGTGTGTGTGTGTGTGTGTGTGTGTACATATCTAATGCCATTCACTACTATGGGGTTCCGTGCACATGGGTAATATTGGCGCCTTAATCACCTATCAAAATACAGGATAGAACCATAGAATGAAGGTTTACATAGCGTGTGTGTGTGTGTGTGTTAGCATGATGTGTGTGTGTGTGTGTGTGTGTGTGTGTGTGTGTGTTAGCATGATGTGTGTGTGGTAGTATTAAGTGTTTAAATGTTATGTTTTATTAGCTCATTATATCGTTATGGTTCTCACACACACACACACACACACTTGTATATGCTACGTGTTAAAACTGTATATAGTGTTGCATTCTGATGTATAAGACTGTATATAGTGTTGTATTCTGATGTATAAAACTATATAATGTTGTATTCTGATGTATGTATAGAGAAGGTTTTTATATATACTTGAAATCCTATTACTATAAAGGAATCGAATACATTTGTACAGTTAAGACAAAAATTATAAGGAATCCAATACTATTCAATAAGTCATAAGAAAACATAAGGGAATGAATATACGGAGTTAGAATCATTTATATCATTACTTATATTTATGTGACTTGTTTTTATATACTGTTAACTTTTAAATCTTGTAAGTTTGAGAGGTGAGCTAGACTAACCACTACTACTACTACTACTACTACTACTACTACTACTACTACTACTACTACTACTACTACTACTACCTTGCTCGTCTTTTCTCCAGGTTTACTTAGCTAGGAATTATGTGTGATTAAGCAAGTGTTGGAAGAGTCTTAAGGACCTATTATTACTATCATTACTCTCCTTCACCTTTTCGCTTAAGTAATGTGGCTCAATTAGGGGCTTTTTTCTTCATATTTTTGGTATACATTTTCCGCTATTTAGTTAAGTTTATTCATAAATTTTTTTTTTTTTAGCTAATTTTCTTTAATTTTTCGCTATTTAGTTCAGTTTATTTATATTATTTAGCTAACTTTCTTTCATTTGCAGAGAGAGAGAGAGAGAGAGAGAGAGAGAGAGAGAGAGAGAGAGAGAGAGAGAGAGAGAGAGACTGGATAGGATTCACAGGTGTGTCTTGTATGTGTCTTGTATGTGTGTGTGTGTGTGTGTGTGTGTGTTCATATATTCAGGTTCAATGTTGCATAAATAATTTTTTGTAATATATTTCATGGATAGGAACGGACACACACACACACACACACACACACACACACACACACACACACACACACACACACACACACACACACACACACACACACATGTACGCCTGCACCGCCTTACAAAGAAACACATCCTTTACACAGATGTCTGGCCCACCTGTCCACGGATAGGTGTACAGAACCTACCACACTTCACCACAATTTTTACCACAATTTTCACCACACTTTTCACCACACTTCCCACCACACTTTTCACCACTTTTCACCACATTTTCCACCACACTTTTCACCACACTTTTCACCACACTTCTCACCACAATTTTCACCACAATTTTCACCAAAATTTTCACCACACTTTCCACCACACTTTTCACCACAATTTTCACCACACTTTTCACCACACTTTTCACCACACTTTTCACCACACTTTTCACCACACTTCACCACACTTAACCACACTTTGATATAATCCATCTTGTTACGTGGCCTTCCCAATTATGTAAAGAGAACTGAAAAAACTGAAAAGGAGGGAGAGAAGGAGGAGGAGGAGGATGAGGAGAGAGAGAAGCAGGAGGAGGAGAGAGAGAGGAGGAGGAGGAAGAGGAGAAGAAAGAGAAGAAGGATGAAGAGAGAGGAGGAGAGAGAGAGAGAAGGGGGATGAGAAGGAGGAGAAGGAGAAGAGAGAAAAAGTAGAGAGAGAGGAGGAGGAGGAGAAGAGAGAGAAGGAGTAGGAGGAGGAGAGAGAGGAGAGTAGGATGAGGAGGAGAGGGAGAAGAAAGAGGAGGAGGAGACATAAGAGACTAGTGAGAGACATTGGAGGAGTAAATGGGAAACAGGAGAGACATAGGGGGGGTGTAAGGGGTGGAGGAGAATAATAATAATAATAATATACACTTTATTTAGTCTTCCATATTGTATTAAAGACTCTTAGTTTGGATTTAGCTCTTGTGTATTCAAACTAATAATAATAATAATAACAAAAAACATTTATACACTTTCACATGTTTCAGCTGAGTGTATGAATGATTAGTTTTTATTATAGTAAGTGTGTGTGTGTGTGTGTGTGTGTGTGTGTGTGTGTGTGTGTGTGCGTGTGTGTGTGTGCTATTATTATTCTTACGCTTCTATTGTTCCTGCTATTACTAACTACTATTTCTATCCCTTTATGCACCTGTTATTTATTTATTTTCTATTGTGCCTTATTGTTTTTTTTCTTGTTTTTGTGTATTTTTTATTACTTTTGTACTACTGTATTTACTTGCATTTCTCTGATATACGTATCCTCTTCTCCTCCTCCTCCTCCTCCTCCTCCTCCTCCTCCTCCTCCTCCTCCTTTTCTTTTTTCCCGCTCTTCTCTCCTCCTCCTACTCCTCCTCCTCCTCCTCCTTTCTCTCCCCTCCTCCTCCTCTTCATAAGTGTTATAAGGTCTAATATGTCTGCTGCTGTTGGTTCTTCCTTTGTACTCCTTTGTGTTCACCTTACCCTGCCACCCCTGCTGCTGTTGGTTCTTCCTTTGTACTCCTTTGTGTTCACCTTACCCTGCCACCCCTGCTGCTGTTGGTTCTTCCTTTGTACTCCTTTGTGTTCACCTTACCCTGCCACCCCTGCTGCTGTTGGTTCTTCCTTTGTACTCCTTTGTGTTCACCTTATCCTGTCACCCCTGCTGCTGTTGGTTCTTCCTTTGTACTCCTTTGTGTTCACCTTATCCTTACATAACCGTGAGGCACTTTTTCTTTTCTTTTGATGTTTCCAGCGTGACTCAGCCCGGTAGAGACATGATAATACTCTTTCATTCTTCTTCTATGACATCCTCTATATGGTGCGTGTGTCTCTTTACTAATAACAATGTAAGGGAAAGAAAGATACTAAGGATATTATTATTTATTTATTTATTTATTTACGTGTACAGTATGTGAGTTATTTTTTTCTCGTGATTTATTTATTTAACGTATATTTTATTTATTTTCCTTTACTTACTAATAACAATGTAAGAGAAAGATACTAAGGATATTATTATTATTATTTATTATTATTTTTCGTTACGTATTTGAGTGTCTTCTGTCATCCATTCAATGCATATTTTTCAATCTTCCTCTATTTATATATTCTTTTTTTTAGTGCCTTTGTTATAAAAAAAAAGTATAAATAATCACCCAATGAACTAGGTATTAATAAACAAAATAGTCCTGTTTGGGTTAACGAGGGATCGCTGCCCCCCCCACCCCCCTTCACATAGGATCGAACCCTACAACCTTTAGATCACGAGTATAGCCTAGCAACATTGCGCCACCACCTTTGTTAGCCAGGGTAAGGACGGAAAGGTCTTATCAGTGTACTAGACCATTCATTAAGGTCAGTAAGGACGCAGGAAATGAGTCAAATTTTGTAAACATTCAAACCTCGTAATGAGGGAAAATATAACGTTTCAGAATTTTGAATTTGTTTTTTAAGTGGCGTCTCTGAATTTTTATTATTAGTGTGAGTTTCTTTTTATGTTATTATCGTTGTTATTGTTATTATTAATGGTTGTAGTAATAGTGATAGTATTTTTTTTGTAGTAGTAGCTAGTAGTATTGTTATTATTGTTGTTGCCGTTGCTGCTTTTCTCTTTCTTTTTCTTTCGTTTTCAAGTTTTATTCTTCTTTTAAATCACCATTATATAATTTTTCTTTTTATTATTGTTGTTACTACTACTACTACTATTATTACTACTACTACTACTACTACTACTACTACTACTACTACTACTACTACTACTACTACTACTACTACTACTACTACTACTACTACTACTACCACTACTACTACGACTGTGTGTGTGTGTGTGTGTGTGTGTGTGTGTGTGTGTGTGTGTGTGTGTGTGTGTGTGTGTGTGTGTGTGAAGGGAAGTGAGTGAGTGAGTGAGTGTTTATCAGCTATGGATCAGAGGATGGTGATAACAAGGTGAAGCAGGGCGGGATAGGTCCTTCTTCCACTCCCCCTCTTGGTGTTGATGAAAGTGTGTTAAAAAAAACCTTTCAATCTATCTATCTATTCAATTCAACTATTTATCTATCTATTTATTCAACTATCTATATATCTATCTATTCAATTATCTATCTATATATATATATATATATATATATATATATATATATATATATATATATATATATATATATATATATATATATATATATATATATATATATATATATATATATATATATATATTCAACCATCTATATATCTGTATATCTATTCAACTATCTATCTATCTATCTATTCAACTATTTATTTATATTTATTCAACTCTATCTATCTATATAACTATCTATCTATCTATCTATGTTCAATTATCTAATTATCTATCTATTAAATTATCTATCTATCTGTCTATCTATTCAACTATCTATCTATCTATTCAACTATATCTATCTATCTAACTATCTATCTACCTACCTGTTCAAATATCTAACTATCTATCTATTCAGTTATCCATCTATCAATCCTTGTTCCTCTGGTTTAGTTTATAGTTAGTGTAAATATATAAATAGGTTTACGAGTGTGAGGTTAGAGATAATGATGTAGAAATGAGTGTTGATAAGAGTCGTTTGAATTATATATGTATTGATGCTACTCGTGTTATCAATGACACTACTATTCTGTTTTATGTAATCTTATTATGTATTGTTATTATCAGAGCTGGGCGCGTCACTCGTTTGGGGGCATTGTGTCAACATTAATCCGTCATTGCCGGGGGGGCGTTGCGTCGGCGTCAATCCGTCGGTTTTTTTTTTTTTTTTTTTTTTTTTTTACTTCAAAAAGTTGCGTCTTTTTTTTTTTCTCGCGTCATTGCAACATTGCGTCGCTGGCGGATACGGTAATCTTAACTAATGAATCTAATTTACGTGAAACATCATATATATATGATAGAAAATACTATAAAATAGATATTTCATAATTCAATTGATTTTTTATTTATAGTTGATTTATTTTAATAATTTATTAATTTGTTTTTGATATTATTTGGATTATTCAATTAAAAGTAAAACTCAGCCTGATCTATTTTTATTTTATTATACTTATTAGTTACTTAGTTTAGTTAGTTGATTAATTTCATTTTTGTTACTGTATCATAACCATAGTATCACACTAGTACAAACTTAAACTACAAGAGGTCCATGTTCCCCTTCATGAACACAAGCTCCTCGAAGTTATTGGCAGTCAAGGAGGACCTCTTGGGTCTTATTATGTCTCCGGCAGTAGAGAAGATGCGTTCCACAGCGGCAGAGCTGGGGAAAATGATGCAAAATTTTATTTGCGACAATGTATTTGCTCCAGCGTCATCGCGACGCTTTTTATTTATTTTTTAACTTTAGCGTCATTGCGTTAAGCGTCGATGAAATGGTCGTTCCGTCGTCGACGCAATGGCGCAATGGCGCAACTGGTGACGCAAGTGCCCAGCTCTGGTTATTATTATTTTAGTTTTGTTATTATTGTATTGTATTTTGTTTTATTTTAGGTTCGTATTCGTGTATGTTTTTATTTATTTATTTTTTTCTTTTCGTTTTTATCTGATCGCGCTTCCTGTTTTTACGTTTTATCGTCTATTGTTTTGTTTGTTTTCATTTGTTTTGTGTTTTTCTTCCCTCCGTTTTATCTGATCGCTCGTCCTGTTTTTACGTTTTATTGTCTATTGTTTTGTTTATTGTTTTCAGATGTTTTGTATTTCGTGTGTGTGTGTGTGTGTGTGTGTGTGTGTGTGTGTGTGTATGTGTGTTTTATATATATATTTTTTATCCTTCACTTCCTCTCCATTCGATAATATGATTGTGTGTCTGTGTTGTATTATTTTTTTCTCCCTTGTGTCTCATTTATCAACATCCCTCCCCTTATCTCCCCTTTTTACTCTCTCTCTCTCTCTCTCTCTCTCTCTCTCTCTCTCTCTCTCTCTCTCTCTCTCTCTCTCTCTCTCTCTCTCTCTCTCTCTCGTGCCTCCCATCTCCTGTTTCCCCTTATTATTATTATTATTATTTCTTAATTTCCCTTGTTACTCATTTTTTCCCTTCTCATCTTCCTTTTCCTGTTTTATTTATTTATTTATTTATTTTTTATTTTATTTCCCTATTGTTACTATTTTTATCCCCTCGTGTCTAATCATCCTTTCATTGTATTATTATTATTATTATTATTATTATTATTATTATTATTATTATTATTGTTATTATTATTATCTCATTATTATTCTTTATCGTTGTTTCCCCTGTTCCTAATCCTCCTCCCTTGTATTATTTCCTTATTCTTCTTTATCATTGTTTCCCATGTTACTACTACTTCTAACCCTTCCTTGTATTTTTTTTTTCTTCTTCTTTAGCATCGTATCCCCAGTTCCTAATCCTCCTTCCCTCTCTTGTATTATTATCTTCTTCTTTAGCATCGTATCCCCTGTTCCTCATCCTCCTTCCTTCCTTCCTTGTGTTATCTCCTTATTCTTCTTCATCAATATTTGCCCTGTTA
>JAXIVD010000938.1:0-20000 GCA_036785275.1 Cancer borealis | reverse complement strand
AACCTAAACCTAACTAATGTAATGTAAACTAAACTAACCTAACCTAACTAATGTAATGAAAAATAACCTAATCTAACTAACGTAATGTAACCTAACCTAAACCTAACCTAACCCTAACTAATGTAATGTAACCTAACCTAACTAATGTAATGTAACCTAACCTAACTAATGTAATGTAACCTAAACCTAACCTAACCTAACTAATGTCGCATCCTTCTAACTCCACCACCCTTCCCCCTCCCCCCTTAGAACCTGATGCGTCTGGTGCTGATGGCGTTGACTGGTGCTGTGGTGAGTGCTGTGCCTAACTTTGCTGTGTTGATGAGTCTGATCGGGGCCACCTGCTGCACCCTGCTGGCCTTCATCCTGCCTGCTGCCTTCCACCTGTCCATCTTCAAGCAGTGAGTAGAAGTTTGACTGATTGACTGACTGGCTGTTTGATTGACTGACTGACTGACTGACTGACTGACTGACTGACTGACTGTTTGACTGACTGACTGACTGATTGATTGATTGCCTGACTGATTGATTGACTGACTGACTGACTGACTGACTGACTGACTGACTGACTGAGTGACTGACTGATTGACTGACTGACTGATTGATTGACTGACTGACTGATTGACTCTCTGGCTGATTGACTGACTGATTGTCCGACTGACTGGCTGGCTGACTGACTAACTGGCTGATAAACTGACTGACTGACTGATTGACTCTCTGGCTGATTGACTGACTGATTGGCCGACTGACTGGCTGGCTGACTGACTAACTGGCTGATAAACTGACTGACTATTTGACTGATTGATTGACTGACTGACTGACTGACTGATTGACTCTCTGGCTGATTGACTGACTGATTGGCCGACTGATTGGCTGGCTGACTGACTGACTGGCTGATAAACTGACTGACTATTTGACTGATTGATTGACTGATTGACTGACTGGCTAATGAATGGTGATTGGTGTTAATTTGAGTGACTAATTTTGTGATACTAGTTTATTTATTTATTTTGTTATTTTTTGTCGTAATTTTTTTTTACATTCGTTTTTTTTTTTTTTTTTTTTTTTTTTTTCTAATTTAATTTTGAGTTTGCATCCTTTTTTTTTTTTTCTTTTACACTTTTTTTTCTGAATCTGTTTTCTGCCTATGTATTTTTTTTTTTTTTTTTTTTTTTTTTTTTTTTCTTGATCTTTATTTCATTCCTTTACCCTCTTTGTATAATTTTCTTTGTCTTTTTCTTCGTCAAGTCATTTGCATAAGATGACAAACACATTTAGGTTTGTATAGTGTAATAGTTGGGAGTCATTTAATAGTTGGGAGTCATTAGCGTGATGACTTAGCAAACTAGTACCGTATATACATAATAGTTTCCTTGTCTGTATACCTTAGTTCACCTCCTAACACACACCTTCTTCCATTCCTTCCTCTACTCCCTTTACTCATTGTTTGCGCTCCTTCCTCTACTCCCTTTACTCATTGTTTGCACACCTTCCTCTACTCCCTTTACTCATTGTTTGCACACCTTCCTCTACTCCCTTTACTCATTGTTTGCACACCTTCCTCTACTCCCTTTACTCATTGTTTGCACACCTTCCTCTACTCCCTTTACTCATTGTTTGCACACCTTCCTCTACTCCCTTTACTCATTGTACTCATTGGACTTATCATATACTTTCTATCTATCTATATATACAATGCTCCTTCAAATTTTCCGATATTCCAAATTTGCAGTACAGTAAAATGGTAAATTTGAATGAATGTTCTTATGGATAATGATAATATTTATGTTTGTCTGTATTTTTCTTTATTGTAGGATGTATAATTACGTGCCAAAAATATGACTCAAATCACCATAAGGTTAATGATTCCAATTTTGTGAGTTCAAATTTTGCAGCATACAATGTTGACCAATTTCACATAATATTGGAGTGAGCATTGTATCCGTGTTATATTGTTACCCTGCTTACACCCTTCACCATATCCTTATATACTCTTTACACAGCTTTACACATGCACCTCCTTCTTAGCTACGTATAGTATTGCCACTCCTCCCTGCCAACAACACTCCACCCCCCCATAACACCCCACCCCCCATAACACCCCACCCCCATAACACCCCACCCCCTCAACACCCCACCCCCATAACACCCTTCCCCCCCGGCAGACGGTTGACGCGGCGGCAGCGTTACTTTGACGTGATGCTGATAGTGCTGGGCGTGTTGGGGTCGGTGGTGGGTCTGTGGGACGCGTTTGACCGCATGAGCCAAGCACATGACCCTCTCCTTGCCCTTGACGAGTTCTCCTCCCACAAGAATGGCTCTGTCCACCACCACCCTGCCTCCCCACACCTCCCCATGACCCCCACTGACCTCACCCTCACCAACCTGTCTGAGGGTGTGAGGAAGTATGGGTCAGGGGAGGAGACAGGTGTTAAGAGTGTGGTTAGTGACCCTAACACCATTCTGGATCCCTTGAGTGTGTCGCCTCAGGGCCAGGGTGTTGTGGTGAAGGGGAAAGTGCCAGTGCCAAGTGCCAGGAAAGCCATGCCCTCTGTGCCAGGGGAAGGGCAGCTGTCGGGCCAGACCAAGGCAGTGCCCGGAGAGGCTCTTGACAATATCACTTTGCATAGCAGTGCCTCACTTCCCAAGATGGTGCCAAAGACTGAGGTGCCACCGCAGAGTGCTACATTAAGTGGCACTGTGCCTGTAAGTGTTTCCTCCAGTGACAGTGCACCTCAAAGTGTGGCACCCAATGGCACTGCATCAGGTGTGGTGAGCAGTGCCGGTGTTAAGGTGCCAAAGGTGACGGAGGCACAACCCCTCCCCCCGGTTCCCCCCACCTGAGAGCTGCCTCACCCCCACCCCCATTACAGTGTACATAGACTGTAATATATTGTTACATTTTTGCTGTGAGAATGGGACAGTTTTGTACGGCGTCGGCAAGAGGCGGTGTGTGGTCCGGGGCTGGCCCAGGTACCCAAGGCAGGTGGAGATGTGGTGGAACGAGACCAAGTGTGGCAGCAAGGGTGGTGCCACACATCCTAGTGCGGCAACAATGTGGATGTAGAGAGGGTGTACATTGTGGCAGGAAGAAGACAGGTGTGTGTGTGTGTGTGTGTTTGTGTGTGTGTGTGTGTGTGTGTGTGTGTGTGTGTGTGTTTGTGTGTGTGTGTGTTTGTGTGTGTGTGTGTGTGTGTGTGTGTGTGTGTGTGTGTGTGTGTGTGTGTGTGTGTGTGTGTGTGTGTGTGTGTGTGTGTGTGTGAGGGTGTGCAGCTGTACGTGGAGGTCGTTGTGTTATCAGTGTTGTGAGGCCATGAAAGGTTATACATACATACATATATTTAACCACAGTTGTTGGTGGTAATTGGTGGTGCTTAAAATTGAACATTAATCAGGGTGGGGAATCTGATGAATTGGTTTAAGTGAGTGTGTGGTTGTTGTGATGGTGGGGGGGAGGGGAGGGTGGGGAGGCAGGGGGGTGTTGATGTTGTGTTGTGAGGTTGGAGTCAGGTTGATGGTTGCTGAATGGTCCTTCGTTCAGGTTCCTGGTGCTGTCGCTCACCCAGTCTTCCTACATTACCATCATACCAAGCCAGGCATCACGCTACTCTACTACTATATATATACATGAAATTATATGTATATGTATATGTATATGTATATTCTTCATTATTCAGCTTCTTGTTGAAATGGCAATGTTGAGCTAAGTGTTCTGAAACGTGTAGTGTTGCCTGTGTTAGTTGCCTGGTATAGTAACGTTCAGGGAGTTTATATTCCATGCCCTGAGTCTGAAGGCTGGCTGAACATAAGAACATAAGAATTGAGGAGACTGCAAGAGGCCAGTTAATGACCTACATGAGGCAGCTCCTTCACGTTAGCTGCACCACTATAATACACCATCATTTAAATTTATGTTGGAAAAAACACTAAATTTATGATAACAATTAGTTTTGAAGAAAGTTTTGCTTCTTATGGGACAGGTAGTGCACTCAGCTTATGTTATGTGTGTCATCTGCCCGTGTGTGGGATGACCAAATGTGTAACACTTGCTTTGTACAAACATGCACACACACACACTCATATATTGAACTTCCATACATGTGTACACTAATGGATGGATATTTTTTATGTCACACACACACACACACACACACACACACACACACACACACACACAATGCATGCCTAACTTTTCTACTTCACCCTTGGCTTACATTCCTGAAGTGTGTTTTGAGAATAGTATTTACTCTTCAAACACTAAGAGCCTCCCTCCCCTTCCCCTTCCCCTTCCCCCTCAACAAGAAAGAAGAATAGGAATCAGAGGCAAAATGCAAACTCAAAACACTTCAACTTATTATTGATGTGTATTTCAAAGGGTGATCAGGGATAGATAGAAAAACAAATCAAAACAAAAAGGGGGAGTGTTTTGATATTAATTGACTTGTTTAAAAAAAGTATGAAGGTGGAAACAAAACAAACAAAAATAGAAGTTCTCAAACACTTGTGCATCTTTAACGTAAGGGACATTTTGCATTCATTTGAAGTCTAGTGTTGAAGAGTAACACCATTCTGACTCCCACTTGTACTAGCCATTGTGGTGGTGTGCTAGATAGAGTCTGCCTCAGGATTTAACCAGTGTGTAATGCAGTCCTGGTCTTGCTATGAACACTGTCACCTCATTTATCGTGGATGTAGTGAGTCAGATGCTGCAGCTACTTGGGAGAGAGAAGATAGAAATATTTCTCTATATTAGAGAGTTTTAGGAAGCTGGAGGGATGGAGAGAGAAGTACTAGAGTTGGTTGTGGTATATTGTAAGGTATTTATACAACTATGTAGTGGAAGTTTATACTATACGTACATGTGTGTGTATATTTTTAATTGGGGTATGAAAGGCTTGATTCATGTTCTGTATGTCCTTTGAGGGACTAATTAACACCACTGATGAGGATTATTTTTTTATTCAGATTATTTTGTGGCGTGTCTCTTTGCATCAGTGTGTCATTATTAATTATTCCAATGGCTGGTTCTGGTCCCTTGGTGCTAGCAGAACACACACACACACACACACACACATGCCAGAGGTTCTTCCTAACATTCCATTCTTGATACATTTCCAAGAGTAAAGGAAGTTTTAACATTTCCTTAACTTTCCAGACTCTTCTTCCAAAGCTATGAAACAAATAATAATAATAATAATAATAATGAATAATAATAATGCAATTCATATTCTAGTAAGGAAAACTTGTAATTATCTAATGTTTAAGCATAACTTTCCCACATCATTGCCTCATTATAATACCAATGATAATGATATTATTAATTACATGACAAATAATGGATTTTACATACAACAAATATCTTTATTGCTCAGCTATTTTTTATTTATTCATTTTTATAGATGTATTAACCTACTTTTCCTTGCAACATTTTACACAATTGGAAACAAATTCAACACACTCCATCCTGATTGTGTTCATCCTCGTGTCTGCTTCTTGGGTACTAACTAACTAACTAACACTTGCACGCACTCACCTTGTGTCTCTGCCTTCCTGTCATTCTTGTTGTTCTGGCCAGCCAACACTTTACCGGGTAGAGAGTTTTCCAGTGTTCCAGGCTACTGTTGTGGGTGTGAGAGTGAGAGAGAGAGAGAGAGAAAAAGAGAGAGAGAGAGAGAGAGAGAGAGAGAGAGAGAATGTTGTTGGTCTTGCAAGTGGTGATGATCGCTGTCTTAGTGCTATTTACGATATCAATAGTAAATATATATATATGCATATATATATACAGTATATATTTTTATTAATTCTATATGGGTATATTTTGCTGTAAAGAAAAGGCTCTAAATGCAATACTGTACTACTAATTTAGTGTGTGTGTGTGTGTATGTACATGTGCGTGTGTATGTGTATCTATGAGAAGAAACTTTGTTCAGTTCTCTCATTAAGTATTTTAAGATTGTCAATATTTTATCATCGAAGTGTTTGCTGAGGAAACTCCGGTGAATTTCCTGACTAATTTATATCATTATGTTTGTGGATGCAATGGTGATGGTGACGGGGAAGGAAACTATTGTATTTGTTTTCTCTTTTATTTATTCAAAGTAAGTCTCAGTTAACGGGGGATTTTTTTCCCCATAAGTTTCAATTGTACAAGTGTCGTAAATGTAAACGTTTTTTATTTTATTTTTCAATTTTTAATGGTTGTGGTTATTTGCATTTACCTCAATTTTGTTCTTTTTCTGGGTATTTCTTCCTCTGGTTTTGGTTTTTAAAACACTTTTAGTTTGAGTGCAATATTTCTGTTGTTCTTTTTATATATTTTTTCAGTGTCATCTATTGGTTCCATGCAATTTTTTGATAGTCTTTTTGATATTAATGCAGTGTAATTTATTTTGTTTCAACTTGATGTTTGCATTACTAAGTTTGCGGTGAAAGTTAATGTTTGTTTCGGTGCAATTTTTTTATGTACGTATTGTGTTGACTTGTTCCACCTTCCCCTTCCAGGCAATGTATTCCTCATTGATTTAAACTTTTAATAATCAAATGTAGTTTTCTTGCCTTTCTAGTTTCAAGATTTCTCATTCATTTTTCTCTTCTTACATTTAGATTACAGTCTAAATCTTTCTGTAATGTAGATTATTTATTTCAGTGCCTTATTGCAGAACATAATTATTCATTTTTTTCCCCATTTCCTTGTTCATTTTAATTAATTTTATTTTTAACCCTAGCACGCGCACCTTTTAGTCTGAATGAACAATAACTAAACATTTTACTATTTCCCGAGGCAGCTTATTAAACACTAGCTTGGGCCAGACTGTAGAAGCTCTTATATCTTGAGAGAGAGAGAGAGAGAGAGAGAGAGAGAGAGAGAGAGAGAGAGAGAGAGAGAGAGAGAGAGAGAGAGAGAGAGCGAGAGAGAGACTGTACCGTACTGTACCGTACCGTGTCCTGTTCTCATGTTAATAAATATAATGTATTTTGGACAAACTGTTGAAGTGTGTTTGTTTTGACACCTGTGCGAGGGAGTGAGTCTCTGGAGTCTAGACTGGTGTCGGGATTTTACTTCACTTATTTTCTTCTTCATTTTTTAAGGTATTGCAAGCTATAATTTGAATTGTTCTCCTTATCACAAATGGATAATTATGTGACTGACTGACCATCTTAGTTATATGACACTTAAGTTTAAAGCAGCCATTAGGCATACTGCTGCTATAAATATTGAAATTATACAAATATTTGCTTTAAAAGAATTGAGGAACTTATAAAATATCACTGATTGCACTTTTCACACTTTTCATATAAATTGCAGATCTAAGAGCCCTTGAATTTGATCACCACATGTGTGATTAGATAAGTGTGTGCACAGCTGTCATGAAATAAGTGTGTGTATGCCACTTAGGAGAAAATTGTAAATACATAGATGTAGTATTGAAACCCATATGAATTAACCAATGAAGTTGATCCTCAGTGAAGTGGGGATACGTGGGAGGAAAGAGAGAGAGGAGATTGAGAAGCTTAGAGCATAGAAGGACAAGGAATACATGGAGAGAGAGAGAGAATATGATTGGGTGATATGTGATGTATGATGATGACAATGTATGTATAGTGAGTGATGGTGACTTACTCTATCACTAAGACTAAGATGATGATGGTGATGTGATGGTGAGTTCACGTACTAGTGTTGTGATGTAGTGTGAAGGTGATGATGTGGTGATGCGTGGTGATGAGTAGTGGTGGTGTGGTGAAAGTCCTTCATCACTTTGTCTTGATGGTGATGAGTGTGTGGATTGAGGTGACACTCCCCATCACTGTCTGTCATGGCGGGAGTGAAATCAGTCGGCAAACGCAGAATGTAATGACCATTGTTCTCCGAAAGCACCACTTGGGGGAGAGAGACACCCTCCCCCTCCCCCTCCTCCACCACCACTGTTCCCTCCGTACCCCCATCAGTCTTCCCCTCCTCCCTGGTGGGGCATGGCGGGGGGCCGGGATCATCAAATTTAATCGTAATAAACCCCACTTTATGATTGAAGTCGATAGGATTCTGTAAAGACTTCTTGGTGTTGTCTGTAGTGGTGGTGACATCAATAGGGACTGTGGTAGTGGTGGTGGTAGGATCAATGGTTCCTTCCTCTATTGATACTGTGGTGGTGGTGGTGGTGGTGGTGTCCATGAGGGTGTCTGCGGCAGCTGTCTTGTGCCTGATGGCCTCCTCGGATAACTCCTTCTCGTGCTTCATGGAGTGGGTCAAGTAGTCCTGGAGGGAAGCAGTTTCCAGCGGACAAAACTGGAAAGACAGACAGGGAGGAAGTGTGTGAGAGAGAGAGAGAGAGAGAGAGAGAGAGAGAGAGAGAGAGAGAGAGAGAGAGAGAGAGAGAGAGAGAGAGAGAGAGAGAGAGAGAGAGAGAGAGAGAGAGAGAGAGAGAGAGAGAGAGAGAGAGAATTGGTGCCATAAAAGGTAATAAACAAATAAATAAATAAATAAATACTAAAGGAAATAAAATGAGAGAGAGAGAGAGAATAAACAAATAAATAAATAAATAAATACTAAAGGAAATAAAATGAGAGAGAGAGAGAGAGAGAGAGAGAGAGAGAGAGAGAGAGAGAGAGAGAGAGAGAGAGAGAGAGAGAGAGAGAGAGAGAAATGGTAGAAGAAAGGGAAGCTAGCATGAAAAACAACAACACTCTCTCTCTCCTTCTACTGATCCTAACACAATCTTACACTTCCCCCTAACACACACACACACATGGCACTCACCTGACACCTATACGGCAGCTCATTCTTAGGGTGCCGGCGGGCCATGTGTCTTTTGAAGTAGTTAGGGTACCGGCACTCAAACTGACACACCGGGGCAGGGCAGCGGAAGGGTTTGAGGTCCTGGTGTCCTAGCTTGTGTCTCCGCATTGTGTTGTGATCCCGAGCCTTCCAACCACACAGAGGACAGCGGTGTGGTCGCTCCCCAGTGTGCTTTCTGGAGGGAGGGGGGAAGAGAGAAGAAGGAAGGAGAGGAGGAGGAGGAGGAGGAGTAGTAAAGTGGAGAGAAGGAAAAATATGAAAAAGAGCAGTGTAGGTAAAAGTAGTATTGATAAAATAATTGTCATGGAATTTTGAGTGACAGTATCTCTTGTGTCTCTCTCTCTGTCTTTCTCTTATCAATCACACACACATACACACACACACACACACACGTACGTACACAGGGCTTACCTCATGTGCACTTTGAGGCCATACTTCTTAGAGCATCGGTAAGGGCAGTGAGGGCAAGGATACGGCTTCTTCTTTAAGTGTACCTGAAACAATGCAAGTTATCTCAGCCTCACCTGCTCCTGAGGGTGTTAAACAGGTGTGTGTGTGTGTGTGTGGTGTGTAGGCGTAAAACAGGTGTAGTGTGGTGTGTAGGTGTGAAACAGGTGTGTGTGTGTGGTGTGTAGGCGTAAAACAGGTGTAGTGTGGTGTGTAGGTGTGAAACAGGTGTGGTGTGGTGTACAGGTGTTCATGTTATGTGGTGGTGTGTGTGGTAAAGGATGGAGTCAGGTTTAATGTTGAATTATTTTATACTCATTAAAACCTAACCTAACCTAATACTGATTGAACATTTTGAATCTTAGAAATTAGTGGTAGAAAGAGGTTATTATATTAAAGTGTTCTAGGGAATTTCTTGTTATATGTACATCTCGCTCGAGCACGCACACGCACACACACACACACTCTTAAAAGGGAGGAACTATATATCTTTCTTTCTTTACCTAGCAAAGATTTAGAGAGAAAGATAAAATTTACCTTTGAGAATAATCTATCTCATGCCCAAAACACACACGCACACACAAACACACACACAGACACACACACTCACTATGTCTATGTGTAGTTTGAGAGCCTTGCGATCCTTGAACCATCGCTGACACTCTTCACAGTAAGTCTTCTCGGCCCAGCCTGGCAAGTCCTTCTGTCTGGTTAAGTGAATCACCTGATGGTTGAGGAGCTGTGATAACTGTTTGAATGCCTTGCCACACGTCTGAGAGAGAGAGAGAGAGAGAGAGAGAGAGAGAGAGAGAGAGAGAGAGAGAGAGAGAGAGAGAGAGAGAGAGAGTTAGTTAGTTAGTTATTAGATATCACCTCTACGCCTACTAATGAGAGGTGGATGGTGTTAGCTATGATAGATGACAGTTTTACATACATACATACACACACACACACACACACACACACACTTACCTTACACACATGGTCCCTGCTGTCAGAGTGTATCTTCTGGTGTACGAGGAGCCTTTGTTGTGTACAGGTCTTATACGTGTGACAGATGCCGCAGGTCAGCAGGTCAATGTCCAGCTCGTGACACTTCCACAGATGCAGCTGACACAATGACCACTGCAGGCCACATACAGGTCACAAAAAGGTCATATACAGGCCACAAACAGGTATATGTGATTGCCAATATATTTGTATTTTTATATGTAGTGTATTCAAAATATTGGAAAGATTATTAATTGACTGATAGATCTTGTCAAACTCTATATATTTGCTCTAAGACTAATAATTTTACAGTATATTATATTTACCAACATCACTTATTTACTTCCTTCCTTCTTTCCTCGCTTACTTCCTTCCTTCCTCCTTCCTTTCTTCCATCCATCCATCCATCCATTCTTCTATCCATCCATCCATCCATCCTCCCTCCCTCCCTTCCTTCCTTCCTCCTTAATTAATTCCCGTTAAGTGTACATACCTTAACGATCCTTACCTTATCATACCTGAGTGCACAGTAAGGACAGGTAAATCCTCTCTCCTTCCCCTTCCCTACCCCTCCTCCGTGACACTCCCGGTGCGCCTCTAGATTAGCCTCGTTAGAGAACTTATACTTGCAGGTAGACATGGAACACCTGTGCCGGAAGGGGGGGAGGGTTAATTAGTTAGGGAGGAAGGGTGGGAGGGTGAATTAGTTAGGGAGGAAGGAGGGGGTGTAATTAGTTAGGGAGGAAGGGGGGGAGGGTGAATTAATTAGTTACCTGGGATGAGGGAAGGAGTGAAGAGAGATGATTGACTATATAATAACAGGTAGAAAGGGAAGAGTGTAGCTTATGGTAAGTGAGTCTGTGTGCGTGTGTGTGTCAAGTACCTGTGTGTCTTGGCTTCCGTCGTACACACAGGTTTGGGTCGCTGTTTCTGAAGCCAAAATTGGTCCTGGAGTGTGGTTGGAGGCTTCACTTTCCTCTTGGACACCACTTCACCATCACCATCACCATCACCTGCTGCCTTCCCCTGCATGTGTGGGAAGAAGAAGGAGGAGGAGGAGGAGGAGGAGGAGGAGGAAGTTTAGTACAGGTTAATATTAGTTTTTTACATGATAGATTGTACTTAGTTTATCTATATGTTATTTGATTGAATGTTGCCACTACACACACACACATACACACATACATAGATAGACACACACACACACACACACACACACATTACAGTTTAATTAATCTCAATGATCAGATAAACAAAATCTTAGAGACATGAGCTTCAATTCAGTTTTTATTTTTTTATTTATTTTTATTTTTTTTATTTTTTTTTAATATAGTTTTTAAGAGAAGATACACGACATACTGTACCATACCTGATTGGACGCAGCTCTGTTCCTGTGTCCAATGAGTAAGCCGGGCTGTGTAGGGTAGACCACTGGGGTGCCCTGGGGCTGGTAGTGCCTAGGTCCCCCTTCTGCTGTCCTCTTAGTGGGATGCTCCTGTAGAAGGCGGGGGCGGGGTGCATTGTAGAGTTAGGTTAGGGTAGGGTTAGGGTAGGGTAGGGTAGGGTAGGGTAAGGTAGGATAGGATGGGATGGGGTGGGGTGGGGTAGGGTAGGAAAGAGAAGGGAAGGGAAGGGAAAGGAAGGGAAGGGAAAGGAAGGGAAGGGAAGGGAAGGGAAGGGAAGGGAAGGGAAGGGAAGGGAAGGGAAGGGTAGGGTAGGGTTAGGTAGGTTAGGGAAGGGAAGGGAAGGGAAGGGAATGGAAGGGTAGGGTAGGGTAGGGTAGGGTAGGGTAGGGTAGGGTAGGGTAGGGTAGGGTAAGGTAAGGTAAGGTAAGGTAAGGTAAGGTAAAGTTAGGTTAGATTAGGTTAGGAAGGGAAGCAAGGATAGAAGGAAAATGATGGATGGAGGAAAGAAGAGGAGGGAAAGGAAAGAACGGATGGAGGGAAGGGAAGCAAGGATAGAAGGAAAATGATGGATGGAGGAAAGAGGAGGAGGGAAAGGAAAGAAGGAATGGAGGGAAGGGAAGCAAGGCTAGAAGAAAAATGATAGATGGAGGAAAGGAGAGGAGGAGGAGAAGGAAGGAAAGGTAGGTTAGATGGAAAAGGAAGCAAGGATAGAAGGAAAATGATAGATGGAGGAAAGAGGAGGAGGGAAAGGAAAGGAAAGGAGGGATACAAGACCGAAAACTAAATATAAAAGAAAAATAAAGGTTATCTGTATGAAAGACCAACACAACACAACATTATTACCTTATTAATGTGATCCTGACACTCTCTCAGACTCAGGAAATTCTTGGAACAGAAGGAACAGGAGTGGATCCCAACCTCTCCTGCAGGATGGAAGGAGGTCAGTCAGTCAGTCCTAATTTGACCTTGAATAACCTGACACCACAACACATGACCTTGACAAACTTTAATGACCTTTTTCAAGTGTCAAGATTCAATATAAATGTGTTAATTCTTTCACATTTATAATTTTTTTTTGTGTTATATATATTTTGTTTGTGAAGTAGAGTTAATATAGTTGACAAGAATGACTGAATGACATGATAAATTATACTTAAGTTTATCTATATGTTATTTGATTGATACATACACACACACACACACACACACACACACACACACACACACACACACACATGTACACACCCTGGTCCTTGTCTGATTCTGGTTGAGGGGCGTGAGAGAGGGTGGAGAGAGTGGAGGAGGTAGTGGAGGAGGAGGAAGAGGAGGAGGTGGTGGTGGTGATGGTGGTGGGTGTGGTGGAGGTGGTCACTCTGATCTTGATGACGTCTCGCTGGGTTATGCAAAGGAAAAGTTAGGTTAGGTTAGGTTATGTTATGTTAAGTTAGATTAGATTAGGTTATGTTAGATTAGGTTAGGTTAGATTAGGTTAAGTTAGATTAGGTTAGGTTAGGTTAGGTTAGGTTATGCAAAGTAAAAAAGTAAAATACATGAATGAAAAATACAAGATAAAAAGATAAAAGATAAAAAAGTAAAATGAATGAAAGAAAGATACAAGAATATATCAATGATGTATGATAATATTCTTGTTAGTACTGTATCATGACAAAAAATTAATGTATAATTTATCCATGAGGTTGCTATCATACTGTAGTGTCTTTTTGCATATACAGTGGAACCTTGATTTACGAGTTTAATTCGTTCCGTGACCGAGCTCGTAACTCAATTTGCTTGTATATCAAATCAATTTTCCCCATTGAAATTAATTGAAATGCCATTAATCCGTTTCAGCCCCCAAAATACCATCCAATTTTTTGTTACGTGTTTTTAAATAAGAAAAATGTATTTATAAATAACAAATATTGTATAAAAACATAATAAAAGAGAATGTAAAGCAAATCAGCATAAATGGCTCGTGCCTTCTCGCAGGTGATACCCTCCGTCACGGTATCTCCCTCAAGCTCCTTCTCGCTCACCCACATCAATAGCAGATTCTCCATCTTTCCATGGACAGAGGTCCGGAGCTTAGAAATTAATTTAACGCCCTTGGCTGGTGTTATAGCCTTTATCGACTCCTCCTGCTTCAATATGGTACATATCGTAGAAGGACTGCGCTCGTATTGCCTCGCCAAGTCGATTACTCGCACACCTTGCTCGTGTTTTTCTATGATTTCACGCTTTATTTCGATAGACATCATCCTTTTCTTCTTTGCACCGCTGTCCTTTCCTTTCACTTTCTTAGGACCCATGGTTACAAACAAGAAGTTTGGTAAAATAAATGCACAAAAGCACAGAACGCGAGCACAACAGAGATCCTTACGCGGCAAGGTAAACACAAGCAGAGAACAAATTTTGCACGGGAAAGCTATGTGGGCATATGGCTGCGTTTACTAAGACAATACTGCACGCTCCGTATTGCTCGGTGACAAGATTAGAGGTTTGTAATATTTTGTTTAATTATAATAAATAAGCATTTCATGGTAACAAACTATAATTTTTTATATGTTGGCACTAAGCTCCTGTAGGTTTGCTACTGTAGCGTGCAGTATTTTCTAGTGAACGCAGCCCTGACGCTGACTCGTACCTCAAATTTTGGCTCGCAATTCAAAGCAAAAAATCAACCGAGTGACGACTCGTGTCTCAAAAAACTCGTATGTTGGGGCACTCGTAAGTCAAGGTTCCACTGTATACAAATTTTTTCATGTATAGAAAGTAGGCTAACCCATACCTAAAAAAATAAAATAAAATAAAAATAAATAAAAATAAATAAATAAATAAATCACCACTTAGAAAAAGAAAAAAGTATACTAGTAGTAGTTATTAAAAAAAAAAAAAAAAAAAAAAAAAAAAAAAAAAAATATATATATATATATATATATATATATATATATATATATATATATATATATATATATATCAAAATCACCTAAAAATATATACAGTATAATAGAAGAAAAGTAAAAAAAAAAAAAAAAAATACTTACTTTAAAAAAAGACAATTAGAATAAGACTAAAAAACTAAAAAATAATAAAAACAAACAAACACACAACACACCATTACCCCCATTACCCTCTTAACCCACCTGTTTATGCTGCTCCAAATGGTGATGCAGGAGCCTCCTCTTATCCCCAAACACATCACCACACATCCTACACCTGTACGTCACCACCACATCATACCAACACTCATCCTCATCCTTATCCTTATCCTTCCCATCCTGCAGGACCCCCACCTTCACACTTGTAGGGGGAGAAGGGACGGGAGGAGGGGGAGGGTGTTGGTGGGAGGTGATAGCGGTGATGGTGGTGGTGGTGGTTGGAGGTTCATCTTGAGTGTCATCGGGGGAGTCGGGTGAAGAAGCGAATTTTTGTATTATTTCTTCGAGTGTGATGTGTGGCACTGTGTCGAGTGTGATGCCGGTGGTGCCGCTGCCCTCCCCCTCTGTGCCGTCCCCCACCAGTGTTAGGACGGGTGTGGGGCCAAGGTGCTGGGGGACGGCGGGTGTGGGGTCCTGGCCCTGGGGGAGGTAGATTTCTCCTCCTCCAACGAGCTCCTCCTCCAGTATGCTCTCTGGGAAGGTGGAATAATGTGATAAATGATAAATAATAATAATAATAATAATAATAATAATAATAATAATGATAATGATAATAATGGAATAGATGCAGTACAGTAACTTTTTATTTATTTATTACCGATGGAGTACAAATAATTTTACTACTACTACTACTACTACTACCACTACTTCTACAACTACTACTACTACTACTACAACAACTACCACTACTACTACTACAACTACCACTACTACTACTCACCCACAGATACATGGCAGGTGGCGGGGGGGGACGGGGTACTAGTAAGTTCTCCATTCTTCAAGGCTCCAACCACTACAAACTGCTCCTGGGATCCCTCCTCCTCCACTAGCTGCAAGGAAGAGGAAGAGGAGGAGGAGGAAGAGGAAGAGGAAGAGGAGGAGGGGGAGGAGGAGGAGGAGGAGGAGGAGGAGGAGGAAGGGGAGGGGGAGGAGGAGGAGGAGAAGGGAAAAAGGAATGCAGGATATTTAGAAGTGTTAACAAAAGGGAAAGAGAAGTAGGAGTAGAAAATAAATTGGAAAATGAAGGAAAAAGAAGAAGAAAGGACAAAAGAATGATAAGTAGATGACAGTAATTATATGATCTTAGCTTAATATACAGTCATATCTAATACAACTTTCACTCCTCCTCCTCCTCCTCCACCACCACTTCCTCCTCCTCCTCCTCCTCCTCCTCCTCCTCCTCCACCTCCACCTCCTCCTCCTCCTTTACCTGTGGGGGCGTGGGTTGATGTGCTGCTTGAGGGAGGTGATGAACAAGAACATGCAGGGCAGATGTAGAGTCGAGGTACAGAAGTGATCCTTGAGGTACTCCTTCACCATCACTTGAGCCCAGCAGAGCCTCCCCCTCCCCCTCCATCTGGTCAGGGAGGCTCAGGAAGTTGTCTGGGGTCCCTGTGAAGAAGGACTGGGGTGTGGGGTTAGGCTGGGGTAGGTAGGTTGGGGTTGGTAGGTTGGGTGAGGTTTCCAGTATTCTGTCTTGCTCTATAACCTCTTGGCTTCTCATTATAAAGGTGTTGAGAGGGTTAGACATTTTTATTTTTATTTTATTTGGCTATGTTTTCTATTCTTGTTTTATTTTTTGTGTAATATTCTTTTTTTTCTATTTTTTTTTCCCCGTCTCTCAGTCTTGTGGTTTTTCTTGTTTTGTAATTCTTTTTGGTTGGTAATTCTTCTTTTTTTCATTTATTTCGTCTTTGTTTTCTTGTGGTTGTTACACATTTCCTTCATTCATTAGTTATCAGTTTTTCTTCTTCCTCTGCTCCTGCCAACACCTGTAACAAAATATGCATAATAATAACACTAATATATCTTGTTTATCCTTATATCCTACACACTGCATGCCATTGTAAAGGACGAGACAGTCAACTTCATCCAAACTCCACTTGGATTCTATTAACATAATTTTCTTGTCAATACATTTTCATTCTCATCTTAACCAGTCATTCATAGGTATTGGACTTCAAAGTATATATATAGACATGTTACTAGTATGTAGGAAATATATCATTATAGTGGCTGCTTCGGAACGGTTATATACACTCTCTTATTGAACTGATTCCTTAGCCTACTCAATATTACTGTATTATATCAAGCAGTACTCCATTTTATCTTTATATTCATAATTCATCATTTGAACGTTAAAAAATGGTTTCAAGTTACAGAAAATTAGGTTGAAATATAACATAGGAAGAGAATGTGGTAAAACTATACAATCACTACTCCAACCCTTTCTCTTTTCTCTCCTTCCTTACATAGTATACATAGTGTACTCAACACATCTGTGAAGGTTCTAGGCGGGGAAACTATTATTCACCTCGCAAAACGTCTTTGAAGTTATGTTAGGTTAGGTTGGTTAAATTAGTGAATTATGGTTAGGTTACGGTTATGTTATGGTAGGGTGATTGTAATGAATGTTTTTTGTATAAAGTGATAGAATGGAGTAGACTTAGTTAGCAGGTAGTTAGAAGAGATTCCCTTCAATTCTTATGGGATAATATGGAGATAAGGTTAGCCTATTAACCTTCTACCTTTTTTTTTTTACTTTAACAAGTTTCCGAAAGTTGATATATTTAGCATGATATTCTGCAACCTTAATTTTATCTGACACATAAGTATTAACCTCGGGAGAACACGGTAATGTTATCTAAATATTAACCAACTTGCCTAGCGTATACAGAAGAAAGGTGACCCATGAACTAAGATAATACTGCAAAGATTCGTTTCTTGACCCACTCGATATCTCTTTACCTTTATAATACACTGCAAATTCAACCTCATAAATTTTCTCAGATCACCTCAAACAGTTATGCCGCTGAATTACAGAAACATACGATTTGGTTTTTTTCTCAATAATTGGATGGCTGCATGTCATAACAAAAAAACATCAGAATAATTCAAAATATATCAGAAAAAATAGCTTTGTTAGCATGACCTTTCTAGAGCTACAGTTAAATAAGCCTAACCAAAACTAACCCAACCAAACCTAACACACGAATCTTTACCTATAATTCAACCCGAGGAGGGCCATAATAACAGACCACTTTTTAATTTCATACTGTATTGCCATTTATTCATATATTTACCCTCTCATCTTCTACCCTTCTCTCCCTTGCACACACTACTTCACTACCTTGGAGGGCACGAGGGGCAGCCTGCAGGTGATGCTGGGAAGGGCACGCCACCAAGGGCACCGTGGATAAGGATAACATTACACGAGGCATTGATATGGGTCATTAATACACGTTAAGGATATTTAGCCATTATTTAGTGAGGTTATAGATGTTCTGTATCCTAAATATCCTTCATCCCCCCACTGTGTGTCTGTCTTGGCCCAAAACAACATCTCGTCTCCAAAATGCCTCAGTTTCCTCAGCCTATTAGACGTTTTGTGGCGAGACTTACACCTCCCATGCACCTCCTATCACCTCTTCCCTCACTCCCATGACACCTCACACCTCTCTAGCTTACCGTGAGCACACCCTGAGGAGGAAGGATGTGTTTGTGAAGGAGATATGTGAAGATGAGGCCGGTAATGGCGAGGCAGGATGTGTAGGTAAGCGTGGCTGGTATTAGCGGGAACTTTGATTTAGGGATGTGGGAAATTATGTTTATATAGAGGATTGTCATTATCATTATTATCATTATTATCATTACATAATCTATAAATCTATTGCAGAAAAAACCCATTTACCTTCTTTATTAATTTATATCATCAGTCTGTCTATTCCTCGGAGGAAGTATAACAGGAGAGGCCATGACATCACACGAGTGAAGCCGCTATAAGCTCCGCCCACCTATGCAAGTCAACCCAAAACATTGCTCTGCTGACTAGAGCCCCGACACTTAACCTCAATACTTTGTCGTTATGCCGGCTTGTTCGGCCTATGGCTGCACCAGGAGAAGTGAGGATGGAGAAATATCATTTCACCGGTAAGGTGTAGAGATTTTCACGGCCAATCATTGTATGAAATGCTAGAAAACTGGGTTAGATCATGAGCGCGCCAAAATTTGCGGGAAATCGTAATGACGAGTTGTCTTCATAATTTTACGCACAATTTATCTTATGTGAGATCTCCATGCAAATAAATCAAACTCAAGTAATGCATTTTTCCTCTTTTTTTCTATGCCCCACCTAATAATATTGAAATAAATAAAAAATACAATTATTCACGACACAAAATAAATAAATAATGACAATTAAATAACCACAACAAAGATTTTACACTTGAATAATTTCCTCTCCTCTCTTCCATTCCTCCCAGCTGGTAAAAGGGGAGAGAGGGCTGAGAGGGATGAGAGAGAGGGGGAGGAAGGCTGAGAGGGATGAGAGGGAAGAATGAGGAGGGGAGAAGGATGAGAGAGGGAGAGGGAGGGGAGAGGGATGAGAGGGAGGCAGGTAAATGGGCCACAGGTGTGATCATTAATTGCTTTCACACCTTTGTATATCATAAGAGAGAGAGAGAGAGAGAGAGAGAGAGAGAGAGAGAGAGAGAGAGAGAGAGAGAGAGAGAGAGAGAGAGGTCTGAGTTTCCCTCCTCTCAATATCGTTTAAGGGAAAGAGAAGTGGAGGAAAAAGGAGGGAAGAAAACTTTTCCTTCCCTCTGGACACTCAAGACCCTTCCCATCCTACCATGGGATGGATAGATAGATAGATAGATAGATAGATATAGATGGATATATATATATATATATATATATATATATATATATATATATATATATATATATATATATATATATATATATATATATATATATACAATAAATAGACAGATATAGATGTAGATAAACAGATAAACATATAGATAGATAGATCGGTAGATAAATATAGATATAGATGGATAGATAGATAAGAAAATTAGACATATATAGAAGTAGATAAACATATAGATGAATGGATCGATAATATACAAGTTAAAATTCCATTCTTAATATACGAGTAAAAATGAAAAAGAAAAAAATAATGAATAAAAGAGACATAAATAGACAAACAGACATATAGACTATAACAAGTATATATTGACATTAACACCTGGATGAACAGATGGACAGGTAAATGGATCCCAAAACAAGAGGTGAACTAACTAAAAATACTACTACTCCTCCCTCTTCCACTCCCTTCTGTCAGGTAAATTAGAGATAACACGATGCATTCTCTCTCTCTCTCTCTCTCTCTCTCTCTCTCTCTCTCTCTCTCTCTCTCTC
>JAXIVD010000937.1:54061-104061 GCA_036785275.1 Cancer borealis | reverse complement strand
TGCTGAGTGCTGAGTGCTGAGTGCTGAGTGCTGAGTGGAGAGTGGAGAGTGGAGAGTGTAGAGTGGAGAGTGTAGAGTGTAGAGTGTAGAGTGTAGAGTGTAGAGTGGAGAGTGGAGAGTGTACAGTGTAGAGTGTAGAGTGTAGAGTGTTGAGTGGAGAGTGTTGAGTGTTGAGTGGAGAGTGTTGAGTGTTGAGTGGAGAGTGTTGAGTGTTGAGTGGAGAGTGTTGAGTGTTGAGTGTTGAGTGTTGAGTGTAGAGTGTAGAGTGTAGAGTGTAGAGTGTAGAGTGGAGAGTGTTGAGTGTTGAGTGTTGAGTGTAGAGTGGAGAGTGGAGAGTGTTGAGTGTTGAGTGTAGAGTGTAGAGTGGAGAGTGGAGAGTGGAGAGTGGAGAGTGTTGAGTGTTGAGTGTTGAGTGTAGAGTGTAGAGTGTAGAGTGTTGAGTGTTGAGTGTAGAGTGTAGAGTGTAGAGTGTAGAGTGTAGAGTGTAGAGTGGAGAGTGTAGAGTGGAGAGTGGAGAGTGGAGAGTGTAGAGTGGAGAGTGTAGAGTGGAGAGTGGAGAGTGGAGAGTGTAGAGTGGAGAGTGGAGAGTGTACAGTGTAGAGTGTAGAGTGGAGAGTGGAGAGTGTAGAGTGTAGAGTGTAGAGTGTAGAGTGGAGAGTGTAGAGTGTAGAGTGTAGAGTGTAGAGTGGAGAGTGGAGAGTGTAGAGTGTAGAGTGTAGAGTGTAGAGTGTAGAGTGTAGAGTGGAGAGTGGAGAGTGTACAGTGTAGAGTGTAGAGTGGAGAGTGGAGAGTGTACAGTGTAGAGTGTAGAGTGCTGAGTGCTGAGTGCTGAGTGCTGAGTGCTGAGTGCTGAGTGGAGAGTGGAGAGTGGAGAGTGTAGAGTGGAGAGTGTAGAGTGTAGAGTGTAGAGTGTAGAGTGTAGAGTGTAGAGTGTAGAGTGGAGCGTGGAGAGTGTAGAGTGTTGAGTGTAGAGTGTAGAGTGTAGAGTGTAGAGTGTAGAGTGGAGCGTGGAGCGTGTAGAGTGTTGAGTGTTGAGTGTTGAGTCTTGAGTGTAGAGTGTAGAGTGTAGAGTGTTGAGTGTTGAGTGTTGAGTCTTGAGTGTAGAGTGTAGAGTGTAGAGTGTAGAGTGTTGAGTGTTGAGTGTTGAGTGTAGAGTGTAGAGTGTAGAGTGTAGAGTGTAGAGTGGAGAGTGTAGAGTGTAGAGTGTTGAGTGTAGAGTGTAGAGTGTAGAGTGTAGAGTGGAGAGTGTAGAGTGGAGAGTGTAGAGTGTAGAGTGTAGAGTGTTGAGTCTTGAGTCTTGAGTCTTGAGTGTTGAGTGTTGAGTGTTGAGTGTAGAGTGTAGAGTGTAGAGTGTAGAGTGTTGAGTGTTGAGTGTAGAGTGTAGAGTGTAGAGTGTAGAGTGTAGAGTGGAGAGTGTACAGTGTAGAGTGTAGAGTGGAGAGTGGAGAGTGTTGAGTGTTGAGTGTAGAGTGTAGAGTGTTGAGTGTAGAGTGTAGAGTGTAGAGTGTAGAGTGTAGAGTGTAGAGTGGAGAGTGTACAGTGTAGAGTGTAGAGTGGAGAGTGGAGAGTGGAGAGTGGAGAGTGTTGAGTGTTGAGTGTTGAGTGTTGAGTGTTGAGTGGAGAGTGGAGAGTGGAGAGTGGAGAGTGTTGAGTGTAGAGTGTAGAGTGTTGAGTGTAGAGTGTAGAGTGGTAGAGTGGTAGAGTGGTAGACTGGTTGCGCGTTAGCGCGTTAGCGTGTAGCGTATAGCGTGTAGCGTGTAGCGTGTAGCGTGTAGCGTGTAGCGTGTTGCGTGTAGCGTGTAGCGTGTAGCGTGTAGCGTGTTGCGTGTAGCGTGTTGCGTGTTGCGTGTTGCGTGTTGCGTGTAGCGTGTAGCGTGTTGCGTGTTGCGTGTAGCGTGTAGCGTGTAGCGTGTAGCGTGTTGCGTGTAGCGTGTAGCGTGTAGCGTGTAGCTTGTAGCGTGTTGCGTGCAGCGTGGTGCGTGTAGCGTGTAGCGTGTAGCGTGTTGCGTGTAGCGTGTAGCGTGTTGCGTATAGCGTGTAGCGTGTTGCGTGTAGCGTGTAGCGTGTAGCGAGTAGCGTGTTGCGTGTAGCGTGTAGCGTGTAGCGTGTTGCGTGTTGCGTGTTGCGTGTAGCGTGTTGCGTGTTGCGTGTTGCGTGTTGCGTGTTGCGTGTAGCGTGTAGCGTGTTGCGTGTTGCGTGCAGCGTGTAGCGTGTAGCGTGTTGCGTGTTGCGTGTTGCGTGTTGCGTGTAGCGTGTTGCGTGTAGCGTGTTGCGTGTTGCGTGTTGCGTGTAGCGTGTAGCGTGTAGCGTGTTGCGTGTAGCGTGTAGCGTGTTGCGTGTAGCGTGTTGCGTGTAGCGTGTAGCGTGTAGCGTGTAGCGTGTAGCGTGTAGCGTGTTGCGAGTAGCGTGTAGCGTGTAGCGTGTTGCGTGTAGCGTGTAGCGTGTTATGTGTAGCGTGTAGCGTGTTGCGTGTTGCGTGTTGCGTGTTGCGTGTAGCGTGTAGCGTGTAGCGTGTAGCGTGTTGCGTGTTGCGTGTAGCGTGTAGCGTGTTGCGTGTTGCGTGTAGCGTGTAGCGTGTAGTGTGTTGCGTGTAGCGTGTAGCGTGTAGCGTGTTGCGTGTTGCGTGTAGCGTGTTGCGTGTTGCGTGTAGCGTGTAGCGTGTAGCGTGTTGCGTGTAGCGTGTTGCGTGTTGCGTGTTGCGCGTAGCGTGTAGCGTGTTGCGTGTAGCGTGTAGCGTGTAGCGTGTTGCGTGTAGCGTGTTGCGTGTAGCGTGTAGCTTGTAGCGTTTTGCGTGTAGCGTGTAGCGTGTTGCGAGTAGCGTGTAGCGTGTAGCGTGTAGCGTGTTGCGTGTAGCGTGTTATGTGTAGCGTGTAGCGTGTTGCGTGTTGCGTGTAGTGTGTAGTGTGTTGCGTGTTGCGTGTTGCGTGTTGCGTGTTGCGTGTAGCGTGTAGCGTGTAGCGTGTAGCGTGTAGCGTGTTGCGTGTTGCGTGTAGCGTGTAGCGCGTTGCGTGTTGCGTGTAGCGTGTTGCGTGTTGCGTGTTGCGTGTAGCGTGTAGCGTGTAGCGTGTTGCGTGTTGCGTGTTGCGTGTAGCGTGTAGCGTGTAGCGTGTTGCGTGTTGCGTGTAGCGTGTAGCGTGTAGCGTGTTGCGTGTTGCGTGTAGCGTGTAGCGTGTAGCGTGTTGCGTGTAGCGCATAGACGGTAGAGGGTAGAGGGTAGAGGGTAGAGGGTTGAGGGTTGAAGGTTGAGGGTTGAGGGTTGAGTGTTGAATGGTAGAGTGTAGAGTGTAGAGTGTTGAGTGTAGAGTGTTTTTTTTAATTAAAAGGGTACTGGCTAAGGGTAAAATAAATTAAGTATAACAAAAAATCCCGCTTGTCCCCAGACCCTGTAAAGAAGACAGTAGGAGAAATAAAGACATGGGGGCAGTTCAATTTAGTATGAGAGGTGTGTTGACACTCCTCTTTTGAAGGAGTTTAAATCATAGGCAGGTGGAAAAACAGACAAAGGAAGAGAGTTCCAGAGTTTACCAGTGTAAGGGATGAAAGAGTGAAGGTACTGGTTAACTCTTGCATTAGGTAGATGGACAGAATAAGGATGAGCAGAAGTAGAAAGTCTTGTGCAGCGAAGCCGTGGGAGGGGGGAGGCATGCAGTTAGCAAGTTCAGAAGAGCAGTCAGCATGAAAATAGCGGTAGAAGATAGATAAAGATACAACATTGCGGCGGTGACTTAAAGAATCAAGACAGTCAGTTAGAGAAGGAGAGTTGATTAGGCGAAAAGCTTTAGACTCTACCCTGTTTAAAAGAGCTGTATGAAATGAGCCCACCCCAGACATGAGAGCCATACTCCAAACATGGGCGGATAAGGCCCCTGTACAGAGCAAGTAGCTGACAGGGAGAGAAAAATGGATACAGACGCCATAGGACACCTAATTTCTTGGAAGTTGATTTAGCAAGAGTAGAGATATGAAATTGCCAGTTTAGATTTTTAGTAAATGATAGACCGAGTGTGTTTAATTTGGATGAAAGGGGAAGTTGAGTGTCATTGAAGAAGAGGGGATAGTTATCTGGAAGGTTATGTCGAGTAGATAGTTGTAGAAATTGAGTTTTTGCGGCATTGAACAAAACATGGTTTGTTCTGCCCCAATTAGAAACTAGTGAAAGATCAGAAGTTAAGCGTCCTATAGCATCTCGCCTTGAGTCATTTAATTCTTGTTGGGTTGGGCGTCTGTTGTACGACGTTGAAAAATGTAAAGTGGTGTCATCAGCATAGGAGTGGATAGGACATTGAGTCAGATTTAGGAGATCATTGATGAATAATAGAAAGAGAATGGGTGATAAGACAGAACCCTGAGGGTTCTGTCTTATCACCCATATCTTATATGATAGTTTTAGGAGAAGAACAGTGACCGTCCACTACAGCAGCAATAGACCGGTCGGAAAGGAAGCTGGAGATGAAGGTACAAAGAGAAGGATAGAATCCGTAGGAGGGTAGTTTAGAAATTAAAGATTTATGCCAGACTCTATCGAAGGCTTTCGATATGTCAAGGTCGACAGCAAAAATTTCACCGAAGTCCCTAAAAAGTTGAGTGTTGAGTGTTGAATGGTAGAATGTAGAGTGTAGAGTGTATCAAGTAGAGTGTATCAGGTACAGTACACGCCTACGAACACAATCCTATCAACACAACACACTCACACTCACCCACACTGACACTCACGGACGGGGTGACACCTGTGACGTGCTGACACCTGTGACGGGCTGACACCTGAGACTGGCTGACACCTGTGACGGGCTGATACCTGTGACAAACTGCTTTATCATACATGCTCACACCCTCCCCAGTCATAGAGTACACCAAGACACAGCTACACTTTGATCTTGGGGTAATGCCTCCTGGCTAGTACAGTGGTAGCGTGCTGGTCTTGCATTCGCTTGGTCGGCAGATCGAGTCCCTGCCCGGGGTTGTGATGCTTAAGCTGTTTACTGGGGAGGAACTGCTGTAGTCGGGCACCACAGTGGGGGGTTGGGCTTGCCTGGCTGACGTTCTGGAGAGCATCTTCATTGATGGATACCGGAACTGAAACCCATGCAACTTTAACTTTAACTTTAACTTTAATAATAATAATAATGATAACACCACTGCCTCCGTATTATGTAGCGCCCACCCCCTCCACCCTTCACTTGTTAGAACACCATCACAACACTCAAAACAATTTAACATGGACATTCTTCACATCCGTAGACAAACACACAAACTTACACTTATGTACACAATCACAAACAATCACATTGACATTGACCCACATACATATCTACACAGCACAAGCAATGAACATACTTGTAACACACACAACCTAAAATACCAAACATATCACGCTAACACAGACGCATACAAACACTTATACTTCCCACGCACCATACGGGACTGGGATAGGCTCCCTCAACACATTTTAAACTCCAAAATAATAGACTCATTAACAAAACAAATTCACACACACCTGTCACCACAACACCCTTACACTAACAATTACACTTGATTCACTCCCCTCCCTGCACACTCGGTTCTCTCCTCCCCCCAACAGCCAACTCCATATATATGTGTGATATGTATCAGAACTGGTGCCTTACGCATCATTAGTCAGAATCAGAATTAGAGTCGTTAACAATATTAGTAACTTAGTTGAGTGATGGTATAACAACTAAAATTTCACTGAAACCTGAAAACAGAAAACTGATCCAAGTTTTAGGGAAGAAAATGAAGTAAAGAAGGATAGGCTTAACTATATGGTCTGACCACGCGCTAGATCCATTTTTTCTCAACGATTAGTTAACAAGACTGAGTACATTGCAGCCACACTGTCTACATTAACTAAAGTGTGTGTGGTGCCCGGGGGGGGGGACGGGGGCGTTATTTTTATTTATTTATTTATTATAGTTGTTAATTGTTGTTCTGTTATTCTATTCTTTATTTAATTAATTTATTTTACTTTCACTTCACTGCTGAAGGACCACCAGTGTGGTGCCTTGTCATTAAATTAACTTCGAATGGGGAACTCTCATGGCAATTAAAAATATATTTACTTTGATTAATTATATTAATTAATGGTCCCTGATGTTGGATATTTCCCTGGATATTAAGGAAAGAAAGCTGCCACCACCCCCAAAGGTTTAATGAGAATTAGGGGATTCTCAGGGAATTTAATTTCTTCCTAAAGGGAAGTTAAAATATTCGAAAGAGAAAATAATTACTACCAGGGAAATATAGGCGACCAATGAAAAGAAAGGGGGAACTGATTTAACAATTTAGTTATTTGGTAGAGTGGACTGAGTTTCAATAAGGCACATGGATTCGTGGATTTGTTTCATATCCTTTTTCAAGAGTGTTGAGCACCTCCCTATTAACATTACCACACCAACAGAGGTTATTATAACACGAAATCACTTCTTTAGATTTACTAGTTATTTATTTACTGTATAGTTGGGATGGAATATACCTTAAACATACACTAAGGCATCAGAAGCTTAACTGTTTACAACAGAGAAAACGACCATAAACGTACACACTGAGTTGGTCTTCCTTTATCTCATTCAGAGATATCAATTTCTTTTCATACACTAAAACAAACTTTATACCCTTAACTCCCTTCCCTAATTATGTCACCCTGTAAATGTTGTGAATTTAGTAACTGTACCTGAGAGTGGTTAAGTAACCTTTTTCTCAAGAGAATTTTTCCTAAACTAGGGTGAAAACATTACTTTCTGGGTTCAACATTTCCGACATATTCATCTTCCACGAACATTGAATTTCCTTCCTACCCTGAAGAACTAACAAAAAAATTACTTTGGCCAACCTAATACAACTACATCTTAAAACAAACCCACGTGGTTCCCTTATACAACAAAGAAAAATATCTTAGATGGGGCATAATTCACCCCGTGGTTTGACATTACTAACAAATACATAGTGGGAAATGTGTTCACTGTATAGGTGTGATGGTGGAGTCCTGCGAACACAATCAAGGGTGAGCCACGAATGATAATTCACTTCCTTAACTCAGAAGTTAATACACAGTCACAATAACATAGAGATTACCGGGAAAAATATATATTGTACACTATGAAATATTATTTTGAAGGGGAACAGGGGACACAGGAGGCCATGCGGTTTTGAAACCACGTTGTCCTTCTTTAAGAGAAGGAAATTGATATTATCCACTTATAATAGATCTCAATAGGAGTTTACATGTATTGTCAGACTACTGGGGAAGATTGTGGACTATATAATAATGGCGAGAGGTATTGGATTTCACAAATATTGAGGGATTTCGAGAGCGATGTCACTCACCTGCGAACACAATCAAGGGTGAGCCACGAATGATGCTCTCTGGGAAAAAGGCGGGAGATGAGAAGGGGGAAGGGGGGGGTTTCGAGGATATTCCTCCTTTGATCTTATTATTAATTGATTATTGAGACGTGAAATAGTTATCAATTTATAGGAAATTAATTTTGACGCTAAATAAGTGACATTTAGATATCTATTGAATCTGATCTCTGGATTACTATATAAGGGAACATTTTTGTCTACGTGACTTTCCTCAGGGACAGGCCCTGGGGTGTGGGATCACATCACATGGTGCAATATTACGTCATTCTTAACAAAATTTTGTGGGAAGATAACTAAGTAGGTTAATTATATTAGACTATGGAGAGCATTTTGACAAGTTAATGACTATTAATAGTGATTAGATTATGATATTAATTTCTTTCCATAGAAAACGGTCTGGTGGGAGGGGTTGACTGCATAGGATTTGAAAGTTTGGAAAAACAATTCTAATATAAACCTTAATATAAACATATAGCATAAAAGTATGAATGATGTGAGTAAAAACATTTATATAATGCAGTATCCCCTTGGGAATACAAGATCTAAGGGCAGACTAAACATAACAAAAAAAAAGGTACATTCAGTAGGCCTATTTGAAATTAAATTGGAAGCATCACACGACTTTTCCCTCCGGGTGAAATGTTTTTACTCACTAATAATAAAAAAAAAATTACATCCTAACAGGTTTACCATTTAGGAACTGGTTTAGTGGTCACTAAGGCTACAACCCACCTTGGTTTTCCATCAGTCTAACATTCACTCGACCTTCCCCACCACTCCACTACTTCTGCAGCCCTTCCTGGCTAAAACACTGGCAACGTAATATGTGGTTCCTGAGAAACCAATTGCCTGGCTACTGCTGCTACTTGGCTGTAGTTCAGATTATTGTAGGGCACACCCCAGTCCACATACTCATGAGAGAAGTATGGATGATCTCGTCAACTGTACAAGATCCCGGACACTCGGTAGCTAAGTTGAGCCTTCCCTACCCTTGGCTTTCACACCAAAACAAACAATAACATAAATTCTCAGTCATTCATCTTCATTTTCTCACAACATTCGCATTCAATCACCCTTCATTCGTTTCCGCAGCAAGTGGTCATACAGGAAGCATTTGACAGAGCTTAGGCTACGTCCTGATGTCTCCTCCACCTCCTAACACCGGCAGACTGTAGCTTAGAGGCCTAATCACACTACTACCAGGTGTGATTCCCTCACGTTAAAGTGGCCTACAGCTTCCTGAACTAGTCCATTGTGTGAACTACACACAATCCTGTGAACTTATCTTCTAGTTTAAAAGTTCACCACTCCTTCAGGGCTCAAACTAGGCCCGGGGGAATTAAGGTGGATAGTCTAACGACCTGTCACACCTGGGTCGATTCACAAGCAACATACCTCCAAGGGGACTAACTTAGCACCACTAATTGTCCAAACCTGTTCCTCTACACCTTAAAACTAACACCCATTGTGGCATAGTTCTTTGGGGTTGTTTCTGCCCAGCCACTGTATCCACACTCCTCAATACATCGCTCAGGTCCACCACACAGCCGTGGAGGCATCGGTTCATCATTGTCTTTCCCGGCACACAAAACTTCCAGAGGAGTCAGTAACCACTCCTCTTTGTCCACATGTGGCTTTGGTCTTGACTGCCATGTGAAGACTGAGGATCCGATGTCTCCTGTAGAGATCTTGAACTGCTGCGACACGGACTCCAATCCGTTGTCGTGGACCATAGACTGGGGCATTCCGAGGCCTGCGACGTACTGCTCCATGCTCTCCAGAACAGTGTGTGTGTTTTGTTTGTGTTGGAAGTTTAGGGTGCCTCTAAGTTGTTGAATCTTTAACTCACTAACCTTACTTAATTTCATCACCAAAAAAAAATAAACTCGAGCTTTACTAAATGATTACGGCAATGTGGGCAAAACCTGACACAATTAGGTGCCTAATTAAACAAAAATAACATCAACTTGCTTCCACAAAATCATTATCTTCCTTTACATCTAACGTTTCCCGAGTTATCCAAACTATAGCGGGATAATCGTTAGGGTACCTTAATCCAGGCTAACTTATTTACTAACTTAATCCAGACTAACTTAACCTAACCCAGAGCTATACCTTAGCAAAAGAACAAATCATGTGTCACGTAGGGCCCTGAGTACAACTACTTCATTTATCATTCCTCTTACTTGATTATTGCATGACAAGAAACTTTTTCATCCTCACTTGCTGTGGTAATTGTTAGGTAGTGCTCAAAACACTTTGAATCCCACCGCTTAAGCCACCAGTGTGGTGCCCGGGGGGGGGGACGGGGGCGTTATTTTTATTTATTTATTTATTATAGTTGTTAATTGTTGTTCTGTTATTCTATTCTTTATTTAATTAATTTATTTTACTTTCACTTCACTGCTGAAGGACCACCAGTGTGGTGCCTTGTCATTAAATTAACTTCGAATGGGGAACTCTCATGGCAATTAAAAATATATTTACTTTGATTAATTATATTAATTAATGGTCCCTGATGTTGGATATTTCCCTGGATATTAAGGAAAGAAAGCTGCCACCACCCCCAAAGGTTTAATGAGAATTAGGGGATTCTCAGGGAATTTAATTTCTTCCTAAAGGGAAGTTAAAATATTCGAAAGAGAAAATAATTACTACCAGGGAAATATAGGCGACCAATGAAAAGAAAGGGGGAACTGATTTAACAATTTAGTTATTTGGTAGAGTGGACTGAGTTTCAATAAGGCACATGGATTCGTGGATTTGTTTCATATCCTTTTTCAAGAGTGTTGAGCACCTCCCTATTAACATTACCACACCAACAGAGGTTATTATAACACGAAATCACTTCTTTAGATTTACTAGTTATTTATTTACTGTATAGTTGGGATGGAATATACCTTAAACATACACTAAGGCATCAGAAGCTTAACTGTTTACAACAGAGAAAACGACCATAAACGTACACACTGAGTTGGTCTTCCTTTATCTCATTCAGAGATATCAATTTCTTTTCATACACTAAAACAAACTTTATACCCTTAACTCCCTTCCCTAATTATGTCACCCTGTAAATGTTGTGAATTTAGTAACTGTACCTGAGAGTGGTTAAGTAACCTTTTTCTCAAGAGAATTTTTCCTAAACTAGGGTGAAAACATTACTTTCTGGGTTCAACATTTCCGACATATTCATCTTCCACGAACATTGAATTTCCTTCCTACCCTGAAGAACTAACAAAAAAATTACTTTGGCCAACCTAATACAACTACATCTTAAAACAAACCCACGTGGTTCCCTTATACAACAAAGAAAAATATCTTAGATGGGGCATAATTCACCCCGTGGTTTGACATTACTAACAAATACATAGTGGGAAATGTGTTCACTGTATAGGTGTGATGGTGGAGTCCTGCGAACACAATCAAGGGTGAGCCACGAATGATAATTCACTTCCTTAACTCAGAAGTTAATACACAGTCACAATAACATAGAGATTACCGGGAAAAATATATATTGTACACTATGAAATATTATTTTGAAGGGGAACAGGGGACACAGGAGGCCATGCGGTTTTGAAACCACGTTGTCCTTCTTTAAGAGAAGGAAATTGATATTATCCACTTATAATAGATCTCAATAGGAGTTTACATGTATTGTCAGACTACTGGGGAAGATTGTGGACTATATAATAATGGCGAGAGGTATTGGATTTCACAAATATTGAGGGATTTCGAGAGCGATGTCACTCACCTGCGAACACAATCAAGGGTGAGCCACGAATGATGCTCTCTGGGAAAAAGGCGGGAGATGAGAAGGGGGAAGGGGGGGGTTTCGAGGATATTCCTCCTTTGATCTTATTATTAATTGATTATTGAGACGTGAAATAGTTATCAATTTATAGGAAATTAATTTTGACGCTAAATAAGTGACATTTAGATATCTATTGAATCTGATCTCTGGATTACTATATAAGGGAACATTTTTGTCTACGTGACTTTCCTCAGGGACAGGCCCTGGGGTGTGGGATCACATCACATGGTGCAATATTACGTCATTCTTAACAAAATTTTGTGGGAAGATAACTAAGTAGGTTAATTATATTAGACTATGGAGAGCATTTTGACAAGTTAATGACTATTAATAGTGATTAGATTATGATATTAATTTCTTTCCATAGAAAACGGTCTGGTGGGAGGGGTTGACTGCATAGGATTTGAAAGTTTGGAAAAACAATTCTAATATAAACCTTAATATAAACATATAGCATAAAAGTATGAATGATGTGAGTAAAAACATTTATATAATGCAGTATCCCCTTGGGAATACAAGATCTAAGGGCAGACTAAACATAACAAAAAAAAAGGTACATTCAGTAGGCCTATTTGAAATTAAATTGGAAGCATCACATGTGTACAATGTACCCGCCGCCACGTTGACTCCAAATTACCAACGCACAACATTGACGGGCTCTAAATAGCCCGTGTATCTCCTAGATGGGGACATGATAGACATCCAACCAACCAACCGAGTAAATGTGACACTAGATAGTTAGTTTGTTAATAAATGTATTGGTGATGGTGGTGGTGGTGGTGGTGTTGGCATCATCATTTTTCTATTGTTGTGATGCTTCCAATTTAATCTCAAATAGGCCTACTGAATGTACCTTTTTTTTGTTATGTTTAGTCTGCCCTTAGATCCTGTATTCCCAAGGGGGTACTGCATTATATAAATGTTTTTACTCACATCATTCATACTTTCATACTATATGTTTATATTAAGGTTTATATTAGAATTGTTTTTCCAAACTTTCAAATCCTATGCAGTCAACCCCTCCCACCAGACAGTTTTCTATGGAAAGAAATTAATATCATAATCTTATCATTATTAATAGTTATTAACTTGTCAAAATGCTCTCCATAGTCTAATATAATTAACCTACTTAGTTATCTTCCCACAAAACTTTGTTAAGAATGACGTAATATTGCATCATGTGAGGCGATCATGCCCCAGGGCCTGTCCCTGAGAAAAGTCACGTAGACAAAAATGTTCCCCTATATAGTAATTCAGAGATCAGGTTCAATAGATATCTAAATGTCACTTATTTAGCGTAAAAATTAATTTCCTATAAACTAATAACTATTTCACGTCTCAATAATCATTAATAATAAGATCAAAGGAGGAATATCCTCGAAACCCCCCCCTTCCCCCTTCTCATCTCCCGCCTTTTTCCCAGAGAGCATCACTCGTGCTACACCCTTGATTGTGTTCGCAGGTGAGTGACATCGCTCTCGAAATCCCTCAATATTTGTGAAATCCAATACCTCTCGCCATTATTATATAGTCCACAATCTTCCCCAGAAGTCTGACAATACATGTAAACTCCTATTGAGATCTATTATAAGTGGATAATATCAATTTCCTTCTCTTAAAGAAGGACAACGTGGTTTCAAAACCGCATGGCCTCCTGTGTCTCCTGTTCCCCTTCAAAATAATATTTCATGGTGTATAATATATATTTTTCATGGTAATTTCTATGTTATTGTGACTGTGTATTAACTTCTGAGTTAAGGAAGTGAATTATAGACTCGTGGTACACCCTTGATTGTGTTCGCAGGGAAAGAATGCCTCCACGACAGTTACACCAATTTCTCATTTACTTTCTTTTGTTTTTGTAGTTAAATGAACGGCTAGAAAGCCACGGCCAAATTTCCAAGTTAAGCTTTAGGAAACTATGTGTCACGTAAGACGGTCTGATAGACCCAGCCCATGTATTCAGGAATAGGAATCGCGTATTCCTATTTAGTGAGGAAGAGTTATACTATGTATGCATAAACAGAAACATTGAGATCACCTTACTTTCGGAAATCCCCTGAGAAAAGGTTCTTTAACTGTTCTCAGGCCCAGTTACAAAATTATAACATTTTTAAGGTGATATTTTTCAGGGAAGGGAGTCAAGGGTATAATGTATAATGTGTGAAGAGCTTGGTATCTCGAGGTGAGATATGTATTGCCAACTCTGTATTTATTTTCTTTTTGAGGAAGGTGAAGTTTTTCTGCCATGAGCCATTAAGTTGTCTGATACTATAATTAAGCCGTGTTTCTAAGACTCAGTGATCAGCCTGTGATATTCAAAGTATACATTAAATAAATAACTCAAGTAAAATCTGAGAAAGTGATTCTGTGTTAATACTAACCTCCGTTTGGTGTGGTAATGTTAATAGGGAGGTGCTCAACACTCTTGAAAAAGGATATGAAACAAATCCACGAATCCATGTGCCTTATTGAAACTCAGTCCACTCTACCAAATAACTAAATTGTTAAATCAGTTCCCCCTTTCTTTTCATTGGTCGCCTATATTTCCCTGGTAGTAATTATTTTCTCTTTCGAATATTTTAACTTCCCTTTAGGAAGAAATTAAATTCCCTGAAAATCCCCTAATTCTCATTAAACCTTTGGGGGTGGTGGCAGCTTTCTTTCCTTAATATCCAGGGAAATATCCAACATCAGGGACCATTAATTAATATAATTAATCAAAGTAAATATATTTTTAATTGCCAAGAGAGTTCCCCATTCGAAATTAATTTAATGACAAGGCACCACACTGGTGGTCCTTCAGCAGTGAAGTGAAAGTAAAACAAATTAATTAAATAAAGAATAGAATAACAGAAATTAACAACAACTATAATAAATAAATAATAAAATAAATAACGCCCCCGTCCCCCCCCCCAGGCACCACATTGTAATGATGACTAAAAGCTATATATTTTCTTTTACTTTCTCTACTCGGTAGTTGTTTTGTGTTTTTCTTAGTATGTAATGATATTCAACATGTAAGTACGAATCTAGATTGTATTATGTTTGTGAAGTAGCTAGTCGACTCCTGCCAGCTCTGGATGCAGGAGTTGAGTTGTGTGGAGGCAGTGTGGGTAATTTTTAAGAAATACAATTCCAAATTGATTGTGAATATTATGTACTTTCGAGAAGCATAGATAGAGTACTTAAGTGTCTGTGAAGGTTTTAATGATCGCTCGTTGATATTAAGCTCACAATACGATGTTAGGCTATATTATGTTAGGGGGGTCTAGGTTAGGCTTGGTTACGTTGGAATAGTGTCCTAGGAGAGTCCAGGGGAGGCGCAGCCCCCCTCTCCCCAACAAGCTTGGGGACATGTCGGGAAAGCGGGGTTTTTGGGTGGGGGAGGCCATAATAGACGAGATACGGTGATCCGGGGGGAAAAAGTCTAAGGACAAAAGCGGCCATATTTGGGGAAAGTATGCGCCGGAAATCAACAAAATCACATCATAAAAACTTAACCTAACCTAGCATAACCTGACCTAACCTATCTTAACCTAGCCGGGGGGGGGGGGGGGGGGGGATCTGCGTTCCTCCTGGAACCCCCCAGGACACTATTCCAACGTAACCAAACCTAACCTAAACCCCCTTAACATAACATAACCTAACATTGTATTGTGAGCTTAATATCAACGAGCGATCATTAAAACCTTCACAGACACTTAAGTACTCTATCTATGCTTCTCGAAAGTACATAATATTCACAATCGATTTGGAGTTGTTGTTCTTAAGATTTTCCGCAGTGTGTTAGCTGGTGGTGTTGGTGTTGGTGTAAGACTCATCGGGGACCAGGTAATGCATACTGAGATTGTGTTTGTAACTAGCAAACACTTTACTGTGATTACAGTGTAGTGTATTACTGTAATGTATCATAAGACTATGAAATGGTGGATTGTTATAATAATTCTTGTTTCAGTGTTGCTGTTCGGTGTTTTTTTGGTTACTGTGCGTGACTGCGTTCCGTGAGGCTTCGTGGAGGGTCGCGGTGTAAGTATTCTGACTTGTTTGTTATTGTTTATACAAATGTTGTATAATGTGTGCAAGGAACTGATATTACGTATTGTCGTGGAAACTAGACAATAGGAATATACTAAATAAGGGATAGTTATAGTTATTTAGTTATTACACCCATTTACGTTTTATTTTGAAAAGAGTTAGCAGTGTATTGGTATGTTGAAATTGATTTGTTAATTTGTGGTGGTGGTGGTGGTGATGATGGTGGTGGTATGTATTATATAAAAGTTATATTTTCCACTCAAGTTACATAATTATCAAACAAAGTTAGAAATTTTGGCAAATGTAAGATAAACCTTGGAGGAAGTGTAAACTTCCTCCAAGAGATAAACAATGATGTTTTGATATGAAATTTTATCAAGGCATCGGTGAAGATTGTCCATTGGAGATTAACAATTTAACAACAAACTCACACTTTCTTCCTTGGAAACTATCACTTTTTCTTAACATCTTGGTTCTTATTTCATGATACAAAAGTGCAGTCAGCCACAGCACACGTATAGACCAGCATTTCATCAGCTTAACTCATTTAACTGTTCATTGTTTGGTGTTTTGGGATGAATCTGCCATGAGTGCCATCTGGGTGTGTGTGATCTCGGCCGGTCCTTAAATCTCGGCACGGTTTCAGCCCTAAAGATATCCCAATACCACAAATAGCACTTAGTTGATTCTTTTCGGGATTTGCCAGATGGAACATTAGTCTCTATGGAAACTGTAGAAAATATTTGTCAAACTATACATGTAACAAGATACTAATAATAAGTAGGGGCGTATATTCAGGATGTGCTAGGTGTGCGCCGCACACCCTCAGCCAGAGAGAGAAATGCATGATAGTTATAAATAAATTCAGCAGTAAGTGGGAAACGATATTTTTCTTATTGTTTTTAGCCCTGTTATAATATTTTGTATTATAGGTGTTTTGTAGAAGCATTGCACACCCAATAATCAATTGTATCATTATGTAGCATAGCGCGTATGGTGGAGTGGGAGGGCAGACTTGAAAATATGGAGCTGGGTGTGCGGCTTTACAAATGTACACTGCTTGCGTTCGTTTTTGGTGCTGACATTTTATATTGGCTAGAAGGTATAAAGTGTCTTTGCCATTCATTATATGAGCATAATTAAGACTTGCAGGAATTATAATATAGTATCTATTATGAAACCAAATGTTATTAAGTCACTCAATCAGAAGTAAAGATTGAGTGCAACCTAAGTCATGGACTCTCTTACCGATGAAACAACAGAAGTTGAGTTGCCAAGTAACCCAAGTTATACTAACTCAGTTTCATTGACGCCAGTATCGGGGGAGCACGTGCATTTCCCTTGACTAGATAAATGTTGTGAATTGTGAGTATATTGTAATTATTATTGTGTTGCGGTGTGTTTGCATCTTAATGATGGCGTTACCGTGGTGATAGAAAACGAGGGAAGATGGGGTAAATGTGACATTCACTCCGATCTGCCGGCGGAGGGATAGGAGAGAGGCAGCCTTCTGCTGCTACGCTGGTATTCTTTAAAAAATCTTTCCCTTGAAAAGCGGCTACGCTGGTATAGACGGTATTTGTGGTTATGTGACTGGTATTAAAGTGGCTCATATAACTGTGGTGTAATAGTGGCTGATAAGACAGTGTTATAGGTGGTGGACACATGTTGTGGTGTTGTAGTGTTGTGGTAACCTGTGACTGTGGCCGTGGTAGAGTCTCCGTGAGTTGTGACAGTGACCTTTAGGACTGCTGTGAGGTGCCAGGTGCCACATTATTACACCACCAGGGTTGATGAGAGCCATTTGAGACTGAGTGGCCTCAGTTTGCTCTTCATAGAAAATAACTGAGAGGCTCTTTCTATGATGAAATTATGAACAAGTTCATATCAAAAACACGAATAGAATTGAATTATAAGTAATCAGGTATGTCAACCACTCAACTGTGTAATTTAGGTGGTAAGCTTAGCTAATCAAAATGAATAAATTTTATTATTCTAAGTTTACACATAAAATTTACTTTTTTTCCAACTAAAAGTATGAATAACTATAAAATTGTAATTACACACACACACACACACACACACACACACACACACACACACATCAGTAATTAGATATATGTTAGTTGTGGACAGAATCACTGTTCAGCACACTCAGTGACAGAAACCACCATACACCACTGATAATAAGTTTGATAATGCTGTGAGCTTAGATGACTGGATTCACCTTGTAAAAATCGCTTTGTTAGAGTGTGTAGCATCAAATCATTTTTTTTTTACATTAAAAGGATTAAAAGGCTAAGGGAAAACAAAAATAAGTTTTAAAAAATCTCGCTTGCCGCCAGACCCTGTAAAGAAGACAGTAGGAGAAATATAGACATGGGGGAAAGTCCAATTTAGTGTGAAAGATGTCTTGACACTCCTCTTTCGAAAGAGTTTAAGTCATAGGCAGGTCAACAGACAAAGGAAGAGAGTTCCAGAGTTTACCAGTGTAAGGGATGAAAGAGTGAAGATACTGGTTAACTCTTGCATTAGGTAGATGGACAGAATAAGGATGAGAAGTAGAAAGTCTTGTGCAGCGAGGCCGCGGGAGGTGGGGGAGGTATGGACCACAGCCGAGGTCCAGATTAACTCCTTAACCTCGCCTCACCTGTGACCCCCAGGCCAATATAAGCAGCCACAAACACACACACTGGTCACACCAGTGTTCATCCAGCCGCTGCAGAGAGCAGACCTCCTCCCCTGCTCTCTCACTGGTCCACTCGCGGTCAAGTCTACTCCCGCCATGGCCACTCCAAAGAGGCCCCCCAAGTCACCCGTTGACAACGATGGCTTCCTCTCTGTGCAGAGGAAACGTCGAAAGAAACGGGATGCCCCTGTGACTCCGGCTGCCGACGGTACTCCAATGTTTTGGAGGATTGCCGAGCACACAGAGGAAAACCCTCCGTGTGGTAAAATGGCTGCAGAAGGAGTTCAAGCTTCTTCTCCAGGTGGAGGTTTCCCGCACGGAGGACTTTTTCATCCGTGGAGCGGACTGGGCCGCTGTCACCACACTACAGGAGATCGCAGACAGGCAGCCGCAAGGACTCGTCCTTTTGCCGAAGGAAGGCATTCGCAAGTGTGTCCTCCAGGGTTTCCCCACCGCCCTGCCCCTGGACCCAGTGTTGGAGCACCCAGCTGTCGTGGCAGCTGAACGGTGCATCTACAACGCCGGACACGGACGCCGCCTCCCCACCTGCCAAGTCATGCTGACACTGCGGGGACCTGTTCCTGCCACTCTGGACCTTGGCTGCTGGGGTAAGTTTTCCACCAAAAAGTTCATTCCTGAGCCCGTCCGCTGCTTCTAGTGCCAGGCATTTGGTCACTACCAGCGCCAGTGCACCCGGGAGAAGGACCTCTGTGGGGTGTGCAGTGGTGACCACGCGACGAGAAACTGTATCCAGCGCCTTCGTGGAGACGGGAACAGGTCCACACCGTGTTGTCCCAACTGTGGTGACAGGCACCACGCCTGGAACCACCGTTGCCCTGCTCGCCTTCTCCGAATCACCAGGGAGCCCCCACAACAACGTGAGCCCACCAGGCCCCAGCCGCCGCCACCAGCGCCACCACCGCCTCCCCCAGCCCAGGACCAGCCGGCTCCCGAGAAGAGGCGACGCAAACCACGAAGACGCAGACGGAGGAAGACTGCTCGACAGGAGCCACCACCCCCACTCTAGGAGGAGGAGGCCAGCCGAGTCCCTGCCAAGAAGACGACTACTGCGGACGTGCCGCCACCCGAGGTGGCCCCCACCAGAGCAGCGGCAACCTAGACAGCAGCCACCAGCAGGTATGTCTTCACGGAGGCAGACCTGGTCTCCTTCCCGATAGACTACTGTCATCTGTACGAGTAGGAGCAGTGGGTCAAAATGGAACACTGTTCACACGAGCCCGCACTGAGTGTAGCGTGGCGGCTGCTGCGAGCAAGTGAGCCTCTGCCAAGGTCCCTCCCTACTGCCAGGCCCATGAAGAAGCTGCCACAGTTCCCGGGATACAACGTAGTCGACGAGTGGGTTGATTACGACAACATGGATGAGGAAGACTACAAGGTGGACGAGGACGCCCTCCTGCTCGACGAGAGTCAAGACCTGACTGAAGAAGAGCTCGAAAAGCTCCTCAACTAACAAGTCACCTACCACGGGCGGCTTCCCTATAAGCCGCTTTTTATACCATGTTTTGTATTTATGTATGTTTTTTTATTGTAATTTTCCATGTTTTATTTTATTGTATGTGTTATATTATATGGTATCAATAAACGAATCAATCAATCACACACTGGTCAGTCCTCACTCAGTCATCAGACAGCCTACCACTAGCTCACACCACAGCTCACGGTGGGGAAGCCAAGCCTCGTGGCTCCCCTCACACATCACTCACCATCCCTCTCTAATGTACAGCAGTCTGTATATCAACCAACATGCATCAATAAACTACAAAAACCAAAGACTGGTATTGTTCTAACCCTTATGTAGCCAACACATCCTCCACTACAGTCTCAGGCTATTCCACACACACACACACACACACACACACCTGTCCCCTTTTTGACGTGTTCACCTGTAGTGTATGAAATTATTTGGAACAGTATTATATTATTCTTGTTATGTGTTTTCAAAAGGAACAAGTTTTGAACTCTGAAAGTGAGATTAAGTTAGGCAGTGTTAAGACCAGGAAAAGGTTGTGTTTCAAAATTATTTTGTGTTAAGCGAAGTGAAATTTAATGTGTGGAGTGTCCAACAGTATTATTGAAGTCTCTTGTACCAAATAAACTGAACTTGTCACTCAGATTACCAAAGTGTGTGTAACATTATTGGGTTTATTGTCATTTTGTGTCATTTGTGTTCTTTCTTTTTATTGTTGCTGATTTAACAAATGAATAATTGTATAATATGATAAATGGTGGAAAAAAAGGTTGTAATCAAATACTACAAAATTATATGAAAATTATGTTTCTCTTTTGGCAAATAATAAGTATACAAAATTAGAAGTTATTTCATTAGTGACATGTGTCTTATTGTATTATTGTACAACTTGTTAGGCACAGCACCATGTCTGAATTAACTCTTGTCTCATGAACAAAGGAATAGATTTTACATGTACAGTATTTATAGTACATGGGAAAATTATGTTTACATTACACCAACGGTCCAGGAACACAAAACTCATGTAAATTGAGAGGTACATATATGTGTGTATAATGTTGAGTGTGCCAACAAAAAAATACTTGTACTACACACAGGGTTTTCTCACTCTTTCTTGACAGGGCAGGAAAAAAACATTTGTACAACTTGAGACTTCCATTTTCCATAACTTTTCTATTACTTCATGGGCTTTCCGAGACACTTATATTTTCTTTTCTTCGGAGGCCAGGAACTAATTCTAGTACAACATCTTCGCTAGAGATCACCGCTGTACACCACTGTAATGCTTTATGTATTGAAACACTGAGAAATTGATCTAAAGGAGATAAGGTGGCCATGAGAGCAGAGGGTGTTATTGTAAGTTGAATGTGATGAGGCACAGGATGGGAAAGGAAGTGAGACATCAATGAAAGGTTTTGAAACACAGAGGGTGTTATTGTAAGTTGAATGTGATGAGGCAGAGGATGGGAAAGGAAGTGAGACATCAATGAAAGGTTTTGAAACACAGTGGGTGTTATTGTAAATTGAATGTGATGAGGCAGAGGATTAGAAAGGAAGTGAGACATCAATGAAAGGTTTTGAAACACAGAGGGTGTTATTGTAAGTTGAATGTGATGAGGCAGAGGATGGGAAAGAAAGTGAGACATCAATGAAAGGTTTTGCTATAAAGGCTTCAATATCAGAGATGATCTCACTAGGGGAAGGAGGAGACGAGATGATTCTCTCGTGAATCCCTATTATATATAATTCATCCTCTCTCCAAGATCCCAGTACTACTATTCCTACCATTATCACAAATCATTAATGTTCTTTCTAAAAACTGTCCACTCCCATAGGAACAACCTCAGTTACATACTCTCTATTTATGTTTTTCCAATTCTGATAAACTTTTGTACTCATGCAATTTGAACTCCCACTTGGGTTCTGGTTTTGCCATTCTTTGACAAACCCACATCCTCTATTTGATGTAACCATTTCACTGTAACTAACCGTTCTTTCCTTCCCTATACTTTGTCTTGCCATTATCTCTTTGCTCTGCTTACTTTATTAACATTAACTCACTCATTCACTACAACCACTATCACCCAGAGCCAGTAGCAGCAGCAGCACATTGTTCACATAACACAACCTCAAAAGTGGGTTCATGTGCTGGATAATGGCATCCCTTGTCTTAAACTGCTTCCCACAAACATCACACTCGAACTTTCTCAGGTCAAAGTGTGTCACATTGTGCTTGGTAAGGCAAGAACTTGTAGTGAATCTCTTCCCACATTCTTCACATTCATAATTCTTAACACCAGTGTGTGTAAGGATGTGTTTAGTGAGGGTAGACTGCTGAGTGAATCTCTTCCCACATTCTTCACATTAATAATTCTTAACACTTTTTTCTTTGGCTTAACAGCTAATTTAAGTCATATCAGGGGTGCAATGGACCCCAGCCTGGGATCTATGGTTGCACCCTTATACTCCGCTTGCCTTGTATCCGAGGGCTCTCTTCAGGATGGTCACCGTTCCCTTGATAGCAGCAATCTGCACCTCATGTATACTTGGGCAACTTGGTATTGTTTGGAGGTACTGTTTAAGGTTTTTCTTAATGACCCCTGTTGCCCCCACCACCACAGGTATTATTTATATTTCTTTCAGTGCCCATGTGCTCTTCAGGTCATTCTTTAGGTCTTGGTATTTTATTATTTTGTGCCTCTCAGCTCTATTGAGGTCAAAGTCATTGGGCACTGTCACCTCTATGATCTTTGCTGTTTTTCTTTCCCTGTCCCAGATCACAATGTCAGGTTTTATAGCACCTCCTTCTATATATCTTCCTGTTGGAATTTCCTTGTCGTAAAAGATGGTAATGGTCCCATTGGAGGTGACTGGATCTGGTTCGTGTTGCCATACTTTATCTCTTACTTCAATTTTATATTCCTTACATGTTTTCCAGTGTACCGAGGGTCAGTGTTACTGCCACTGTACCGTAGGTCAATGTTACTTAAATTGACACTGCTGTCATCATTGTACCGTTTCGGTATTAACTCTACCCTTCTTATCTACTACTTTCTATCTACTTTCTATGCTGCCACCACGACACCACTTGGGTATCGACACTATTGCTACTACTACCACTTGGCCCTCCACCACCGAGGTTGAGATACGAACAGAAAACGAGTATAGTAAAATAATGGACAACTTTAATGATGAATAAATAAATAAAAATACTCGCTATATCCGTGGTGGTGCTCTTACAAATGCTTATCCACCCTTAGCGACACAAACATAAACATATACCTTAACACAAATATTCCTATTCTATCCTACCTAACTATACGTGAGGGAACTGATGGAAAACGACCAAAATACACTCACGCCACCAATATTGTTTGAGAGTCACTGGGTCCTTCTGGCCGTCGTCCTTGTTTGAGAGGCAACTCCACATGCAGCCTTCGTCAAACAACAACCGAAAGACAGTCTTTTGCTGGTCCTCTCGGCAGCTGTATCCGGGAGGACAATTTACTGTTAGATATTAATAACAATGTTTTTTCAAGTGTGGCAAGGCTTTTAGGAACACTGAAAGCTTACCTGTCTGGAGCGGGGTCACGGAACACTAGTGACTGACCTTCCGCCCAGACCGGTATATATATCCTCAGTTCCAGTGACGTCACGCGTTTTTCCCATCATCCTCTTTCGCTAGTAGTACCTACTCTAACCATAACAAGGTATCTTAACGAGCGTCGAGAATACGAGGATTTACCGGTGATTCCGCAAAGGAATCACCGTAATGATAGTTGGCCCGTTGTACTCGGTACAACCTCCATCACCCACAACTAGTGTTAACTTGTCCGCGGCACGGTGGATTGTGTCGCCGTTGACAGTGAGGTGGTGGTTGTAATGATGGTTGTAGTAGTAACTGCCTCGTCCACCCTCGAAGTGGAGGAGTCTGTATTTGGCACCACCATAGTCGCCCTCACGTATAAGTTAATATCCCTAACTCCCGCGTCACACTCATCCGACGTTTCAATTAAAAAAAACATAGCATGGGCTTTCCGTTTCATTACCGTGGGCACCACCAACGAATCGAGCAAGGTGTTATCTCTTTTCTGTTTAGAATAATAAAGGACTCCATCTTCCTCTGATCGTGATGACCGACTTCTGAACACTCTGGTTTTATTGCTCCACCAAGCGCTTGTTCACCCACTTCTGTTATTTCCTCCTGGGGAAACCACGAGTCGCCTAACCAGGAGGGCACTTCGAGAGTGGACGAGGCATTTTAAGTGTTAGTGGACTAATACGCTCAAAGTCTCCTCTGCGGGCACCTGTCCCCAGATTGTTAAGTGAGTCGCGGTCTTCGGATCGCCGGGCGTCCTTCCCCCCTCCAATTAAATTTTAATTATGAATTCTCAGATAGACTTGTTAGGCGACTCGTGGTTTCCCCAGGAGGAAATAACAGAAGTGGGTGAACAAGCGCTTGGTGGAGCAATAAAACCAGAGTGTTCAGAAGTCGGTCATCACGATCAGAGGAAGATGGAGTCCTTTATTATTCTAAACAGAAAAGAGATAACACCTTGCTCGATTCGTTGGTGGTGCCCACGGTAATGAAACGGAAAGCCCATGCTATGTTTTTTTTAATTGAAACGTCGGATGAGTGTGACGCGGGAGTTAGGGATATTAACTTATACGTGAGGGCGACTATGGTGGTGCCAAATACACACTCCTCCACTTCGAGGGTGGACGAGGCAGTTACTACTACAACCATCATTACAACCACCACCTCACTGTCAACAGCGACACAATCCACCGTGCCGCGGACAAGTTAACACTAGTTGTGGGTGATGGAGGTTCTATAGTCGACATGAGCGAGATCGTGTTTCCTTCCGAGGATGAGGATGACACGGAGGAACCACGCAGAGCCCGAAGGCCTGTGAGGAATTCCTAGAGGAGTGTTGAGAGGGAGAGATGGTAGTAAGTAGACCCCTGGGTGGTTAAAGGAAAGGTTACTGCCTATAAAAACTCTTTTGCAGCGGCGAGGAGATGCCGAGCTGGTAAACTGGTCCCGCAGCTGAAGCAGAGATCACCGCAGTCCTGGGGGTTCTGTAGTGCCCAGGTAAAGGACTGGAAGTTCACCCCCCATGGATGAAGGCTTTGGTGAGACCCCGTCGAGGATCACCACCCTGCTCAGTTTGCCAGGACTGGTTGGGAGTTGGGTTCACCTATTCCGACCAGGAGGTCGAGTCACGTCTGACTCGGAAGTCTTGCATAGAGACAAGAAGAAAGAAGAAGAAGAAGAAGAAGACCGGTCCCGACTTATGTTGATAATATATATAAACTCATGTTCTTACGAGTGTGAAAATACGAGGATTTATTGGTGATTCCGCAAAGGAATCACCGTAATGATAGTTGGCCCGTTGTACTCGGTACACCAGTGTAGGTATTTACAGATCTTGTTGTGGCGGGCTGTGTAGTGACCATCTGCTAGGAGGGTCTGGCATGCTGAGATCAGATGGCTAACACTCTCAACTGCTGCATGGCAAAACCTACATTGGTCGTTTCCTGATATGCCAGCCATTTTCTTGAATCCGTTTGTTAGGAGGCCTTGGTCTTGTGCCCCTATTATCAGCCTTTCTCCGTCATAGCCTAGATCTCCGTTCCTTATCCATCTGAGTGACTTCTTTATCAATGTAACTTTTTTCCAGTTCTTCTTGGAATCTTCCTGTCCTTCTATGATTTTTTCACCTTTCCATTCTGAGTCTCTCCTCCCTTTGGCTGAACTTCTGCCTGGCCTTCCTGGCTATCTTTGTTGCTGGGGTCTGCTCAGTGCCCTTTGTGTCTTCTAGCAGATCTCCTGCGAAATTCTTAGCCTGTTTTGTTATTGATGTTAGTTGGCTCAGGGCTTCGTTGTGATGTTGGGCAACTTTTTTTATGATTTTATCTGCAGAGCTTTTCAGGTATTGCCCTATACTTACTATTGCTGCTCTGTAGGCCTGGTTGATCTCCGTCAGGCTTAGTCCACCTTCTCTGCGAGGGAGATACATCCTGTCCATACATTGGTTTCTGTATGTGACTTTATTCAGGGTGAGGATCTTCCTGGTCTTAACATCCATCCTGTCTAACTCACCCTGTGGCCAATCTATAATACCAAATCCATAGGTCAGCACTGGTATTGCTAGCTGCTTTATGGCAGTGATCTTGTTCTTTGGTGTTAATTCCGACTTACATATTTTCTTTAAGCGGCTGAGGTACTCTTTCTTGATCTTTTCTCTCATTTTCTTGTGTTCTATGCCAGTGTTTTCTTCTATTCCTAAATACTTATATGCATACTCCTCTGCCAGGTCTTCAACAAACTTGCCTTCCTCTACCTCTATGTCTTCTGATGTTACTTTCTTTCCTTTCTTTACCGTACTCTTGGCACACTTGTCCAGCCCGAATTCCATGCAGATGTCATTTGAGAATCTATCACTCTTTTATTCTCTTTTCTGCTTCTGCCTCTGCTTAGGTCGTAGCCGGTGTCAAGGCCGTTAAGGATCTTACTAAGCGGGTCTATGGTTAGACAGAAGAGAAATGGTGAGAGGCTGTCACCTTGGAACATTCCTCTCTTGATCTTTATGTCTGGAATTTCTATCTGGCCCTCAGAGTGGTTAAAACAGATGGTGGTCTTCCACTTAACCATCTGGGCAGCTAGGAAAGATCTTATTTCCTCATTGATGTTGTATAGTTCCAGACATTTGATTATCCAGGTGTGAGGCACGCTGTCAAATGACTTCTTGTAATCAATCCAAGCCATATTAAGGTTCTTTGTCTTTTCTTACAGTCTTCTAGTATTGTTTTGTTTATTAGCAGTTGATCTTTAGTGCCAAGTTTGTTTCTTATGCATCCCTTTTGTTCTTTTTCCATATATTTGCCTTGATCTAGGTGTTCATAGATATCATCTGCTATGACTCCTGTGAGCCACTTGTAAGTTGTTGGCAGGCAGCAGATGGGCCTATATTTGTTAGGGAGCGGTGTCTCAGGGTTCTTAGGGAGGAGGATGGTGTTCCCTGATGTAAGCCACTCTGGCGACTCTTCTTCTCGTATTATTCTTGAGAAGGCTTGCGCATAGTTGTGATGTAGCGCTGTGATCTTTTTCAGCCAGAAGTTTGGGATCTTGTCTGCTCCTGGTGTCTTAAAGTTGCTATATTCATTAATTTTCTTTGTTATCTTTTCTGTGTTTAATCTTATTGGTGGCATTTGCTGTTTCTGGCTGTTCTTCTGCCTGATGGTTTCAATCCATGTATTTTCCTGGTGGTGTCTTGGATCTTCAAACATTGGCTTCCAGAATCTCTCCAGGTCTTCCTTGCTCGGTGGTGTTCGTACCTCTATGGTTGCTTTTGCCATGTTTCTGTACACTATTTTTGGATTTTCTGCAAACTGTCTGTTTAACTGTTTTGCTTTTATTTTCTGTTGTTTGCTTCTTATTTGTGCAGCTAGGGCCTTTACTTTGGCTTGAAGTTCTGCCACTTTTCCACTCATTTGTTCATCATCTATTCTGTATTTTCTCTTTATTTTCCTTACTTTCTGGAGCAGACTCTGTGAGTGGTTTTGGTCCCGCATATAGTAGCTTATTTGCAAGATCTCTGCCCTTAGCTGATTTATTTTTCCGTGTAGTTTCTTTTTCCATACTGGTTCTACATTGCTTTTCTTTGGCTGGATTCCTCTCTTTTCTTTATAATTTGGTACGATCTTGCTTTGTATGTACCATGCACCACACCAGTATGTGTAAGGATGTGTTTAGTTAGGTCAGACTTGTAAAGGAATCTTTTTCCACATTCTTCACATTCATAATTCTTAAAACTTTTTCTTTGGCTTAACAGCTAATTTAAGTCATATCAGGGGTGCAATGGATCCCAGCCTAGGGTCTATGGTTGCACCCTTATACTCCGCTTGCCTTGTAACCGAGGGCTCTCTTTAGGATGGTCACCGTTCCCTTGATAGCAGCAATGTGCACCTCATGTATACTTGGGCAGTATGTGTAAGGATGTGTTTTGTGAGGGTAGACTTCTGAGTGAATCTTTTTCCACATTCTTCACATTTATAATTCTTAACACCAGTGTGTGTAAGGATGTGTTGAGTGAGGGTAGACTTCTGAGTGAATCTTTTCTCACATTCTTCACATTCATAATTCTTTACACTTTTTCTTTGGCTTAACAACTAATTTAAGTCATATCAGGGGTGCAATGGACCCCAGCCTGGGGTCTATGGTTGCACCCTTGTGTAAGGATGTGTTGAGTGAGGTTAGACTTGTCAGTGAATCACATCCCACATTCTTCACATTCATAATTCTTAACACCAGTGTGTGTAAGGATGTGTTTAGTGAGGTGAGACTTCTGAGTGAATCTCTTCCCACATTCTTCACATTCATAATTCTTAACACCAGTGTGTATAAGGATGTGTTTAGTGAGGGTAGACTTCTGAGTGAATCTCTTCCCACATTCTTCACATTTATAATTCCTAACACCAGTGTGTGTAAGGATGTGTTGAGTGAGTGAGTTCTTATTCATGAAAGTGTTGCCACACTCTCTACACTCAAACTTTCTCTCCCCTTTGTGGATGGAGTTGCCTGCCTCAGGGTGATTCTTCTGGTCACACCTGAACTTCCTCACACCTGAGACAGACTGCTGGTGTTGCTCCTCACTACTCATGTTGTTGTCCTGGCGTGCAGTCCCCACTGCAACACTACTTCTGGCAGCACACCAGATGAGTGAAGTCAGGTGTTGTTGCAGGAAGCCTCAGGGAAGCTGAGTGAGCAAGGGTCCTCCAACACTGTTCAGCAAGATGATGGAGACTTTCTTGATCCTCACGCGGCACCAGTCAGGACCGGCACCCTGGAGGTGGCAGTGCTGTTACACTTGTGCTACTCCAACGGACCTGGAAATGACATTAGGCTCTAAATGTTATATTTTGCAAACACACCAGAAATGTGCTCAGTAAATCCTTGGCTGTAGCCATGTTCCAGCCTTGCAGTGCAGGCAACCCTCATTACCTGTATGTAACCTTTTATTGACTTGATTAAAAAGTATCACAGAGAGGAAGAAAGCTCTCTAGAGTACAGTGGTAGCTCGGTATACATCCATTTTGGAATAAGTCTAACTTGGTATAAGACCTGTTTGGACTGGAAAAGTTTTGCTTGCTACACAACCTGTGTTTGGAATAGGACTCACGCAAGTGTTAATGAAAAGGTGAAGTTTAAGGTGCATGGGTTTCAGTTCCGGTATCCATCAATGAAGATGCTCTCCAGAACGTCAGCCGGGCAAGCCCGACCACACCAGTTCCTCCTCAGTAAACAGCTTAAGCATCACAAGCCCGGGCGGGGACTCCATCTGCCGACCAAGTGAATGCAAGGCCAGCGCACTACCACTGTACTAGCCAGGAGGCTACTCTTGGTTCCATTGAGTGAACAGCCCACGCTATAACAGGAAATTTTCAAGTGATTTTGTTTTTTCACGTAAATTTTTAGTAAATTCATTAACCATGAGTTGTAAGAAAGCTAATGAGAAGAGCCAAGCAACAAAGAAAATGGTTAGGATCACCATAGAGGTGAAAAAAGATTGTTGAAAAATATGAAGGTGGCATGCGTATCCGGGACTTGGCTGATGCACACCATATGCCCAGAACAACGGTATCTACAATTGTGAAAAACAAACACGTTATAAAATGGGCTAACGTTGCGAAGGGTGAAATCGCTTACCAAAGAAAGAGTCCCAAAGTTTTATTAGAAGAGGACTCTCCTTCCAAACAATAACAATAACATCTCCTCCTTTCTCAGCACCATCCTAGTAGGCACTCGACTCTTCTCAGCAAGGTAAAGTGAACTTCAATTTTCATTTAATTTTTTTTGTACTGTACTGTATTCAATTGATGTACAGTACGTATTTTAGTATTTAGGAGTGTTTCAAATCAATTCATACAACCTCATCAATGTATAATACATGTATTGTATGCCAATAACAATAGGATTTTTTTCATGGAACAGATTAATCGTTTTATTTCTTATGGGAATTTATTTTTTGGTAAATGTCCTTTTTGATATAAGTCCAGGGATCTGGAACGGATTAAGGACGTATACCGAGGTACCACTTTACTTCAAAAGCCACGGTGTGCTTCTATGGACTGTTAAGTGTGCTTCCTGCGGTAGAGCATGTAATTTCAAGCCGTCAAACCGTAATTTTCATTGGTCAAAAGTTGGCGGGAACACTAGTAGCCGCCGCATTAAGTGCAAGTTCACAGTGTGTGAGAGAAAAGGCACATTCCTGGATAGCTTTGGTTTGGTTCAGTTGGTAAGGTTTAGGTTAGGTTTGGTTTTGTCGTTAGGTTTGGTTTTGTCAGATTAGGTTTGGTTTGTCAGATTAAGTTTGGTTAGGTTTGGTTTTGTCAGGTTAGGTTTGGTTTTGTCAGATTAGGTTTGGTTTTGTCAGATTAGGTTTGGTTTTGTCAGATTAGGTTTGGTTGGGGTTGGTTTTGTCAAGTTAGGTTTGGTTTTGTCAGATTAGGTTTGGTTTGTCAGATTAAGTTTGGTTAGGTTTGGTTTTGTCAGATTAGGTTTGGTTAGGTTTGGTTTTGTCAGATTAGGTTTGGTTTGTCAGATTAAGTTTGGTTAGGTTAGGTTTGGTTTTGTCAGATTAGGTTTGGTTTGTCAGATTAGGTTTGGTTTTGTCAGGTTAGGTTTGGTTTTGTCAGATTAGGTTTGGTTTTGTCAAGTTAGGTTTGGTTTTGTCAAGTTAAGTTTGGTTAGGTTTGGTTTTGTCAAGTTAGGTTTGGTTAGGTTAAAAACACATCAAAATCTATCCGTCCACTTAGAATACCTAACCTAACGTAATAATTCAATACTCATATTCACAGATACTCACAGAAGATCCCCTGGAAGAGGCTTACGCCTGTGACTCCAGATCTACATAAGTACTATTATTTGGTGGTGGTGTGTATTGGACTATCTGAGCTCTATAGTTATAAACCAGTTCCTGATTCACCCAGAACTTATCCAGTCGAGCTTCAAATTGCTGTACTGAGGAATACAATTACAATTAATTTGTGACGCATATATATGGGGGTAAAGATTTGTTTCATGGCCCACTCAGTATCTCGTTACCTTTATATTCAAAATGTTCATAATGATAAGTTGTATCCTACGAGAGATATAAAACCTGCCGCTGTGAGACTGGTGTACTTGTTAATAAATACCTACAAAAAAATGTACAGAGGCGTGTGCACTAGCAGACCATCCACCTGTACCGTGCTACACAGCCTCCATCCTAACTCCCATACTAACCTAAAGTAACCCAGTAAGTGATTGTTATAATACACACGACCTCGACTCTAAACTTATGTTACAATGTTATACCAATCATTAGTGTGTGTGTGTGTGTGTGTGTGTTCACGTGTGTGTTCACCTTTTGGCAGTGAAGTGTTGACAGGACTTACTTAGGAATGTGTGACGTGTGTGTTAAGGCCGCTGTGAGGAGGTGAAGTGTTGGTTGCAGGACTTAAAAAGGCGTTTACATGTAATGTCAAGACCTCTTGCCAAGATGCAATGACTAGGCAAATTCTGACCAAAATATCGCAAACACTTTCAATATACGAATATCTGCGTTTGCCAATGTTTTGCATCCTCTCGAGTAACGAATCACAGCTCACCAACTTCAGAACTTCATCTGTGTAGACACTGAGCGAGATTATAAGCGTTTACATGTGTCGCCAAACTTCGTTTGTTTTCACGAACACGATTTTAAGGAGAAATGTCTTGGTTGGTGTTGCCACAATTTTCCTAATATATTTCAATCTTAATGCTTGTTTTTAGTTTTCTTTTATATTAAAAACGACATATATTATATACATATTTTAAATTATAAGCACTGAAATTATCTCAAACATCTTAATTTTTTCAGATTTATTCGAAATAGATATCATGGTTTCTCCGTATATTTCGCACCGCTTCCATCCTAAGGTAGAGGCCAACATCTCGCTACGTGATACAAATTCCCTTATATATTACAATCATTATGCTTGTTTGTGGATTTCTGTTATATTAAAAACAACATTAATAATGTAAATATTATGTATTTCAACAACTGTCATGATCTCAAACATCTTATTTTCATCTTATTTATTCGTAATGTATATCCTGCTGATTCTGTATTGAAACTACAGCACCCTCCACACTCGTCCTAAGCCCACAACATGTCCAAATATCGTCGTATACAGATCACCTTACCAGTAGCAGCAAGATGTGTGTGTGTGTGTGTGTATGAGTGTGGGCGTGGGTGTATGAGTGAGTGTGTGTGTGTGTGTGTGTGTGTATGAGAGTATGTGTATGAGTGTGTGTGTGTGTGTGTGTGTGTGTGTGTGTGTGTGTGTGTGTGTGTGTGTATGAGAGTGTGTGTGTATGAGAGTGTGTGTGTGTGTGTATGAGAGTGTGTGTGTCTGTGTGTGTGTATGTGTGAGCACTGGATGTCTTCACATGACGCGGGGCCCGGCCTTCGTATCTGCGCTCGCTCCAAGTGAAATTTTTTGTGTTCGAAACTGGATCTGTCTTCAGTGTCTAAATTTTCTTTGACTTACATATTTTTGTGCAATATACAAAAATCTTATTTCTTACTTTTGTATCGGTGATTTTAAAATGGTACCGGGCCGGTCACCGCGTGGCTTGGAAGAGTGGAGGTAGAGGGGTAGCGTGGATGATGGAGGTCTTGTTGAAACACACACGGCTTGATATAGATGATATATTGACACAACACGACTTGAGTAGATACAGGATATACAGTGACTATGACCTTTGCCTGCCTTAAGAGAGATGACGAAACGTTGATGATGGTAGCGAGCTGAGAGATGAGCGACTGGTTGATGTAGTCGCCAGGCTGAGAGTGAGGGTGAGAAGTGGTGGTGTGGGCTCAGCCGCGGTCAGGAAGGGTCGACTCCAGGTGGACTACGCGCCTATGATTGGTCGGGACTGACCCGGGAGAATGACGTCACGGGAACAGAGCTGTGTGATAGGGCTGGCTTGACCTGACGCCTTGGCTGGGATGTGAATTCTAGGAAAATTCCTTACCCGCATACACTCTCTCTCTTAGCTAAAAACAATGAATATCTTAAAACTAGTTAACAATGAATATACAGATATGATATGATACAAATACTTCCCCCTTGGAAGCATACGTCCTCGTATGTTGAGCTAAAGAGTACAATCAGAGAGGGGGGACGATGAAATACATTGAAACAATACAGAATACACAATAAGACTAAGACATAATACATGATAAAAATACATGAGACATGAACAAGATTCAGGATGTAGCCTTTACATAGATACATATATATACATAGTTGGACAGGAATGAAAGGAAAGATGAAAGAAATGGCTAGTAGACTGGACGAGACCGGAGCTGATATTTAGGTGAGGATGAGATGGGGGGTGAAGGTGGCTGACTTTCAACAATGTCAGGAGCATTTTCTGGTAGTGGAGAGGTAGGTTCGAAATCGAAACCACGATCAACCCGTTTGAGATGGTCTCTGTGAACAAAGTTTTCACTGCCTGAACTTAGGTTTCTGAGTTTGAACTTGTGACCGGCCATCTTTTCAATTACACGGTGAGGTCCGTTGAATCGGGGGTCGAGCTTAGAGTGGCGGTCTTGGACTTTGGTGAACACGATGTCACCAACCTCGATGTCATGCGGTTTAGCGCGCTGATGCTGTTTATGCAGCATAGATTCCTGAGAGGCGGTAAGTCTGTCACGGACGGACATATGAATACGTTGGAAAGCTGAAACGCGATTCTGAACATAATCGTCAACGTTGTATAGAGGACGAGGGTCAGAGGAGAGAAACTCATATGGGAGTCTTTTGTCAGAGCCATATAAAATGAAATGTGGAGACTCGTTGATCGATGAGTGAATCGCAGCGTTAAGAGAGCATGCGACTAGGGGAATGTGATCATCCCATGAAGAGCTTGAATTGGCAATGAAGCGTAAGATGTCGAGAATTCGACGGTTTGCTCTCTCGACTTTTCCGTTCGCTTGAGGGGAATATGGAACAATGTTGCACTTTTTAATTTCAAATGACTCGCAAACAGCTTTGAGGATGGCATTGTTGAATTCGGTGCCATTATCTGATAGAAGTACTTTAGGAGATGCATACCGGCATATGACTTCATCTATCAGTGCTCGTGCAACTGAACGTGCAGATTTGTCTTTGAGAGGAACCAAGATGCTGAAGCGTGAAAAACTATCGATACAGACGAGCAAATAGTGAAAACCGTTCTCCGTCAGAGGGAGTTTCAAAATATCGACTGACAGACTGTCCCAAGGAGCATGAGGGATAGGATATGGGAGGTTCGGAGATTCATAATGGAGAGAGGGACGATGCTCAGCGCATGAAGCGCATAAGAGACAATGACGGGTGATGTCTTTCCTCATGGAAGGCCAGAAATATGATCGTTGAGCCTGTTTGAATGCTCTATCTTTGCCTGGATGACCGGCAAGAGGGGAGTCATGAACGTGATACAAGATTATAGGGACAAGAGCTTCTGGAATGACAAGCTGAGATGCATGATGTAATGAATCGTCCTCAGAAATGACAGAACTAGATTTATAGAGGACATCGTCTCGAAGCAAAAAGGAATCTGGGGAGAATGGCAAGCTTGGAAGGTTACTGGCATCACCTGATTCAAGATAATAAATGAGACGTTTGCAGAATTGATCAGACCTTTGAAGGGATTTGACTTCCTTAAGAGTGGGGAGTGACTGTGAGGTTGTGAGCAGACTGACAGGAGCGACATGACGGGACAGAGCGTCAGCGACAGAATTAGCTTTACCTGGGAGGTACGCGAATGAAGGATTGTACTCTTGAACAGTGAGTTGCCAACGGGCAAATTTTCCGGTTAAACTGGTTCCTTTGAATAACTCTGTGACAGCAAAATGATCGGTTAGAACGTGGATCTTATATCCGAGTATGATGTCTCTGAAGTGACGAAGAGACCAAACGACTGCGAGAGCTTCGCGGTGAGTGACACTGTAGTTGCGCTCAGCAGCATTGAGCAGACGACTGGCAAAGGCAACTGCGCGTGATTTACCATTTTCATCTCGTTGCATGAGGACAGAACCGATACCGATGTTTGATGCGTCAGTGCAAAGAATAAACTCCTTATTGAAATTAGGAAATGCGAGGACAGGAGCGTTGCATAAGGCTTGCTTGAGGGTAGCGAATGCTTTCTCGCACTCGTCCGTCCATGTCCATGCGAATGTTACATTCTTTTTAAACAATGATGTGAGAGGTTGAGCGATTTTACTGAAATCTTTGATAAATTGCCGATAAAATCCTGCAAGGCCAATGAAACTACGAACGTCATCAGCAGAACTAGGAGTAGGAAACCGTGATATCGCATGAATTTTATCGTCAAGAGTGTGGATGCCATCTTTGTCAACCTTGTGGCCTAAGAATTTGATTTCACGTTTGAGGAACTGACATTTACTGAGTTTAAGAGTTAACCCAGCCTTTGCAAAACGTGACAGAACATCTGAGATGGTTTCGAGGTGTTCGGGAAGGTCCTTTGATGCGACTATCACATCGTCTAAGTAACAAAACACCGAGGAGCCTAAGAGGCCAGAGAGAACTGAGTTCATGAGACGCATGAAAGTTAAGGGACTATTACGTAAACCCATGGCCATACGTTTGAAAGCGTACTGGCCAGATGATGTGGTGAAAGCAGTGTAGTGCCGTGAACTTTCTTCTAGCTCGACCTGGAAGAAACCAGACTGAAGGTCGAGGGTGGAAAATACACTGTTTGAATCACCTATTGACTGGAGGAGATCAGACAAGATTGGCATAGGGAATCGATCGGGTATCGTCGCGGCGTTTAAACCACGGAAATCGACGACTACTCTCCACTCACCATTGGACTTAGGAACTAGAAACAGCGGGGCATTGAATGGTGATGCCGCTGGCTCTATGATATCCTCGTCCAGCATGCTTCTGACAGCGTCGTCCATTAACGTCCTGCGGCTGTGTGGGATGCGATAAGCCGGGACGTAGATGGGTGTCGAGTCTGGGGTGAGGTGGATGGAATGACGAACAGCATCGGTCTTGCCCAGAGGTTCACCCGGAAGAGAGACACATGACCTGAAAGTCGATAAGAGGGCAAGTAAATCTGTTTTCGTTTCAGGAAAATCAACATCACCAATATGCTGGTCAAGAAGAGGAGGAGGAGAATCTGAGGCAATTGGTGAAGACATGGATGTGTGACAAGGAGATGAGGTGACAGGGGTGACAGGGGCAGGATAAGGGAGAACTTCGCCTAAAGTCACGCCAGATTGAAGGGATATAGGGTGATTCGTGAGATTCTGAATGGCAATACAGCACGAACTATCCTTGTCTAGGGTTGAAAGAACTGATTCGAGAGCGACACCATTCACTCGGGCAGAGTCGGGCAAACATAAGATGTCTGTCCCGGGGGGCACACCTTTGACGACGACGCGCACCAAACAGAGGTGGGTCTGTGTGACTACCACAGAGGAGGTCAACACAGCTTTCCTGAGTCTGGTGTTCGAGAGGACGTCAGACAGTGTTGTAGGAGAAGAGGGATTGTCGGTATCGCTGTGCAGCGCTTCGCTAGGCGAGTCGGCTGGCGTAGATAAGACAGGATCAGGGATTACTGAGGGTGTCTTGAGCGATGAGGGAGGGACATGAGATGAGTCCTGAGAAGGCGTGTGCATTACAACGTAGACATCAGATGGTGGCGGTGACTCAGGGAAGGGTGAGGCAGAGATGAAGGTGCCATTCTGGGCGATTTGATGAATAGAAGGGAAAAGTGAGATGTTGAAGTGAGACATTGTATGGTATCCTATCAATATTTCAGCTGCAAAACATACATCATCCATGACATAGAAAAAATCTGAGATAGAAGGTTCAAGTGGAGACAAACAGATACTGAGGAGAACCTTTCTATGAGGTATGACAACGTTTCCAGAAATACCACTAACAGTGATGTCTGGTGGATAACTCTGAAACTTGTGCCTTGAGGCGGCAGAGAGTTTTTCAAAAACATGAGTTTTAATGATGTTGACTGAGGCACCAGAATCGAAAAATGCACGGCATTTGTGAGAGGCTAATTTGACGTCAGCAGTCAGACCTTGGAAAAATCCGGAGGATTTAACAGGGACACATGGGAGAGGCACTGTCTGTGCATCCGCGAAAACAACACGTTTATGAGATGACTTACTACCTGCGGTCTTTAGAATGGAATTGAGTGTTACCGAGGAGGTGCGAGGCTCTGGCGCGAATCGTTTCCCGAAGATTGAGAAGACTGCATTTGTTGCTGGAAAAGGCGACATTCCTCAAGTGAGTGACCGCGTTTATTATGAAGGGAGCAGAAGGCATTACTGTTGAAATTATGATAACCTCTTTCGTCAAGCATTACTCGACAGTCCGCTGAGACGTGACCTTTGAGTCCACATCGATAACATGTTACCTTTCTCGAGTCACGGGAGGATGAACGGTGACGAGAATGAGAGCGTTGATCAGAACGTGACAAATGAGTGTTTGAAGGTGGAGATGGGCTCTGAGGGGAGGAGCTTCGGTGAGAAAATGGGGGCTTGATTGAGGAATGCGGTGACTGAACCAAACTTACTGGCTGAGGAACAGGTGGCGATTTCTCTGATATTTTCTTGCACAGATCATACAAGAAATCTTCCTTACTGAATTTAATGTCGCTTGCAACGGTGAAGGTTGGTGAATCGAGCTGAACAAGGAACAGGAAATACGACATAAGGCGTTTGAAATCAGTAGAAGATATATTGCCGTCTGTGTCGATCCACTGAGAGGATTTCATTTGCTCTGTTAACTCAGCACTGAGAGAGGATGCAATATTCTCTGCCTTATACACATCATGAGTAGAACGAGCAATATTAGTGAGAGTTTGAGCAATTTTGAGGAAGGAATGAGTTGCACCTAATTTTGAGTGACCAGAGAAATGAGAGATTAATGCTGTGGTGAGTTCATCGTATGTAGAAAAACTGAGGAATTTATCGGTTTTTATGAGTTTTCCCGCAAGACTAGATGGGTCATGACAAATCCGTGATTTTAAAATGGCTAATTTTTCCACATCAGAATAAGCTGAGCGACGTGTACATTCATCATTTACACGCCGGACAAAGGCTTGGACTGATTCAGAGTTAGTACCAGAAAAAGGAGGAATTGAGACATTATCAGATATGAGAGTAACCTGAGGTGTGGGTGTGTGAAGTGACTGGTCGTTAGACATCGTGAGGGAAATAGTGCTCACGTTGAGGAAACACACAAGAAAACAGAGAAACACTGAGTGTACACAAAAAATGTAGAATAACTAGCACAATAAGGAGAAAAATATAATAAGAACTAAGGTACTTAACTAGCAGAGGACCAAGAAGATGGAACACGTGGGCGCTGACTGGTCACGTGGTGAATGGGCGTATTTCTGGGCTGCGACACGTGGTGAAGAGCGATGGGCGTCTTGAGGGCGGAGACACGTGGTGAGGGCGTGGAAAACTTGTTTGAGGGACCACGTGGTGATGGGTGATGACCGTCTTGAAGGGACACGTGGTGAAGAGCGATGGGCGTCTTGAGGTGATGCGTGGGCAGCGAAGATGGCGCGCCGCGAACAAAATGGAGGTAGAGGTGATGGGCGTCTTGAACAGCAGGGCGAGGAGGCTTGTACTCACTCGGAATAGATGCTACTGCAGAAGGGCGACGAAGGAAGCGACTGCAGGGCGTAGAGGAGAACACGAGTGAGCGAGGCAAGGGCGTGTGTAGAGTCACTTACTGAGGCAGAACGATGCACGTGGTGAGTGTAGAGACTTGATGACGGAGGAGGCTGAATCTTGATAATTCGTCGCTTGGAAGGACGAATTCCACCGTTGCACCCAATTGTATCGGTGATTCTTTTTGGTACCGGGCCGGTCACCGCGTGGCTTGGAAGAGTGGAGGTAGAGGGGTAGCGTGGATGATGGAGGTCTTGTTGAAACACACACGGCTTGATATAGATGATATATTGACACAACACGACTTGAGTAGATACAGGATATACAGTGACTATGACCTTTGCCTGCCTTAAGAGAGATGACGAAACGTTGATGATGGTAGCGAGCTGAGAGATGAGCGACTGGTTGATGTAGTCGCCAGGCTGAGAGTGAGGGTGAGAAGTGGTGGTGTGGGCTCAGCCGCGGTCAGGAAGGGTCGACTCCAGGTGGACTACGCGCCTATGATTGGTCGGGACTGACCCGGGAGAATGACGTCACGGGAACAGAGCTGTGTGATAGGGCTGGCTTGACCTGACGCCTTGGCTGGGATGTGAATTCTAGGAAAATTCCTTACCCGCATACACTCTCTCTCTTAGCTAAAAACAATGAATATCTTAAAACTAGTTAACAATGAATATACAGATATGATATGATACACTTTAATTTGATGAAAATAATTGTAAACAATATGATATGCTTTTTACTTATTAGGAAAAAGGGAACAATTGTAAGTCGAAGCTACAACCACAAAATGCATTGAAACATCAACACCCACACATGTTTGAATGTCACATCTTGTTATTTTCTACATTTCTCTAATATATTACAAGCTTTTTGCTTGTCTTTGGCGTTCTTCTATATTAAAAACAATATATATAATATAAATCTTATGTAGACGATCAACTATAATGGTCTCAAACATCTTACTTTCTTCTGATTTATTTGAAATATATACCCAGATTCTTTCTCATGAAAACACACACATCCGCTTCGTCCCACCCACGTAGAGGGCCCAACGTTCGCAATTTTCAACACTTCCCTAATATATTTCAAGCTTTATGCTTGTTTTTGGTTAGCTTTTCTATAAAAAACAACATATATATTATAAATCTTATTTATTTCTACAACTGTTATGGTCTTGAACGTCTTACTTTCGTCTTATTTAATCGAAATATTATCTCGCTCAGTGTCTACACAGATGAAGTTCTGAAGTTGGTGAGCTGTGATTCGTTACTCGAGAGGATGCAAAACATTGGCAAACGCAGATATTCGTATATTGAAAGTGTTTGCGATATTTTGGTCAGAATTTGCCTAGTCATTGCATCTTGGCAAGAGGTCTTGACATTACATGTAAACGCCTAATATTTCGATTAAATAAGACGAAAGTAAGACGTTCAAGACCATAACAGTTGTAGAAATAAATAAGATTTATAATATATATGTTGTTTTTTATAGAAAAGCTAACCAAAAACAAGCATAAAGCTTGAAATATATTAGGGAAGTGTTGAAAATTGCGAACGTTGGGCCCTCTACGTGGGTGGGGCGAAGCGGATGTGTGTGTTTTCATGAGAAAGAATCTGGGTATATATTTCAAATAAATCAGAAGAAAGTAAGATGTTTGAGACCATTATAGTTGATCGTCTACATAAGATTTATATTATATATATTGTTTTTAATATAGAAGAACGCCAAAGACAAGCAAAAAGCTTGTAATATATTAGAGAAATGTAGAAAATAACAAGATGTGACATTCAAACATGTGTGGGTGTTGATGTTTCAATGCATTTTGTGGTTGTAGCTTCGACTTACAATTGTTCCCTTTTTCCTAATAATAAGTAAAAAGCATATCATATTGTTTACAATTATTTTCATCAAATTAAAGTAAGAAATAAGATTTTTGTATATTGCACAAAAATATGTAAGTCAAAGAAAATTTAGACACTGAAGACAGATCCATTTTCGAACACAAAAATTTCACTTGGAGCGAGCGCAGATACGAAGGCCGGGCCCCGCGTCATGTGAAGACATCCAGTGCTCACACATACACACACACAGACACACACACTCTCATACACACACACACACACACACACACACACACACACACACACACACTCTCATACACACACACTCTCATACACACACACACACACACTCATACACACACATACACACACACACACACACACACTCACTCATACACCCACGCCCACACTCATACACACACACACACACACACACACACACACACACACACACACACACACACACACACACACACACACATCTTGCTGCTACTGGTAAGGTGATCTGTATACGACGATATTTGGACATGTTGTGGGCTTAGGACGAGTGTGGAGGGTGCTGTAGTTTCAATACAGAATCAGCAGGATATATATTACGAATAAATAAGATGAAAATAAGATGTTTGAGATCATGACAGTTGTTGAAATACATAATATTTACATTATTAATGTTGTTTTTAATATAACAGAAATCCACAAACAAGCATAATGATTGTAATATATAAGGGAATTTGTATCACGTAGCGAGATGTTGGCCTCTACCTTAGGATGGAAGCGGTGCGAAATATACGGAGAAACCATGATATCTATTTCGAATAAATCTGAAAAAATTAAGATGTTTGAGATAATTTCAGTGCTTATAATTTAAAATATGTATATAATATATGTCGTTTTTAATATAAAAGAAAACTAAAAACAAGCATTAAGATTGAAATATATTAGGAAAATTGTGGCAACACCAACCAAGACATTTCTCCTTAAAATCGTGTTCGTGAAAACAAACGAAGTTTGGCGACACATGTAAACGCTTTTAGTTGTTGTTTAGGACAACGAGGATCCTTGGCCTGCTATGTGTCCTGGTGGAGTCCTGCGAGGCTATCACAGGCGGGAAAGGTGTCCTGTGTTCTTTATTAAGGCGCGGATGACGGCGAGTTTTGGGTCTCGGGGTGAATGTTTGCCGCCGTGAGTAGAGTGAGCAGGTGAGGGCAGGTGTGCAGTCTTCTTCTTCTTGTGACCTGTTACGCTTTGTCTTCCTCGGTCAGGTCAGATCAGGTGTTGTTCGGGAAGCTTGGCCTTTGTATCGGCGCTTCCCTGATGATCTTCACTGGTTAGTTGTCTGTTGCTCAGTTTTTTAGTTTGTCGTGTCAAGAGTTTTTCTTTTCTTTTCCCTCATTTTCCACATTTCATATAACACTGACTTTGTTTTTTCGATCAATTATTCTTTAAACAATAGTTCTCCAATTACGTCCTCTTCTTCCTCTGTGTTAAGTCTCTCTGTTTTCAATATTTTCTTTCTCTCATTCACATGAGCTGGGCACTGTAACAAAAAGTTATTTAAATTTTCTAGGTCACTGTTGCACATGATGCACTTTGTGTCACCATTCGTGTGCCTATTCCTGTCACTTAACTTAAGGTTGTTGGTCCTTGCCTTATATAATATAATTGATGATGGCTTGTTATCATAAAACTTTTCTTCCCTTATCTCTTTCTTAAATTTATTGTATATTTTTAAACTAGACCTTTCTGCCACTTCTTTTTCCTAGTTTTCTGTATCCCATTCTTTAATTTTTCCTTTTAACTTTTGTACCTTAATTTCCTTCAAATCTGAATATTTTACTTTAATATTTTTCATAAATTCGTTAGTTGTTTGGATCCAGTAATCTTTGGGTGTATTTAATTTTTCTTGTTATTCTTTTTAGCAGATCATTACCCTCATTCTCTTCTATGTACTTAAGATATTTGAACTGGTTACCCCTGATTCTTGTCTCCATGATACTTGAGCCAATTTCTCCCCTCAGGGTTGGTGTTTGTGCATAACCAGGTGCTCCCAAAATCGCTCTGTATACTGCATTTTCTATTTTGTAATTTGCTTATTTCTTGTTTAGTGTACCCAAGTATACTTGATCCATACAGCACTGAGGGTAATACAACACTTTTCCAATATGTTTTGCCAATTAAAATTTTGTTGCAACTCTGGGATATTACTGGATAAGTTAAATTTGCCAACTTTTTTGCTTTTTGCAGAGATTTTTCTTTTTGAATTTTAAAACAATTTCTCTTATTCGTTACAGTTATGCCCAAATATTTAATCTCACTGGTTACTTTTATACCTTTAATTTCTTCAATTTGTGTTTTACTGTTAAAAATTAGAACATTACTTTTGCTTTTATTTATTTCTAGTCCTGTTGTGTGGCTGAGGTCTATCAGAGCGTCTATCATCCCTCCCATTTCCTCCTGTGTTCTTGAGATCAACAAGCCGTCATCAGCAAAGAACAATGCACTTAATTTAAAGAATTCATCCTGGAACCCTCCCTTCTTTTCCAATTTGTCTATAATAATATATGTTATAATTTTAAACAGGGTAGTGGAGGCTGTACATCCTTGTTTAATGCCACTGGTTACGTTCATTTGTATTTCCTCGTCTTTTCCAACTTTTACTGCTGTTTTATCATTTGTATATATATCTGCAATCAGTTCTATCAAGTTTGGATGCACTCTGTATTCTTTTAAAGTTTCTATCAAAACATCTCTTCTAACAGAGTCATAAGCCTTTGCAAAATCTACTGCTGTCACGTATAAGGTTTTCTTCTCTTTGAAAGAGTTATCAATACAATATTTTAAAATCATTAAATTATTTTCTACCCTTCCTTTCTTTGTAAATCCACTTTGGTTTTCCTTCACCTGGTTGTTGCTTACACTATGTTCTTCAATAATGTCTTTCACTGCTACTGACATAAATAGTTTATATGATATGTTCGTTACAGCAATAGGTCTTAATTCTGACACTTTAGGTTTGCTTTTTTTGGGTATCATTGTTGTTCTTGATTCTTTCCATGATTACTTTTTGAAAACTTCTTGTTAATAACTATAAATTTGTTACTGTCCTGCAGTGCCTTGTAAAATTCTCCCTTCATCCCATCGGGTCCAGCTGCTTTCTTGTTCTCCAGCTTCCTTATGCTTTCCTTTACCATTTCTTTAATTATCTCTGGGTACTCCATATCTTGTATCAAGCGTTTGAGACCGGCAGGCGGAGGCGGGTGAGTGCTACGTCTAAGACGCGGAACCACTGTCTCACCCACGGCTGTGGGGGAGAATCACTGCGATATTGACCCATTGAGGTGATGCGGAGGGCATTACTGAGTGTGGAGTCTCAGGTGGAGTGACAGATCCGTGGCAGAAGGCGTTTGGCGGTGGAGAGTTGCAGGAGGAGGGGGTAATGTTTACCTCCGATAAGGCCATCTTGGCGGCGGCGTCGGCGACCTCGTTACCCCGGATACCCGTATGCGAGGGAATCCACTGAAAGATAATCTCCCAGCCTTCGGTGATAAGGTGGATGAGGACCCTCTGGATGGTGTGTACGAGGGCCGTGGATGATGATGGGTGACGGGAAAGGAGGAGGTGGAGTGAGAAGAGGGAGTCCGTGACTCCGTGTAAAGCACTGCCTTGCCCTTGGGGTGACCGGTGTGGAGGTGTTCTATGGCCTGGTGGAGGGCATAGAGCTCTGTCGTCAGGACGTCGGTCTGAGATGGAAGCCTCCACGTCCTACAAATGGAGAGAGCGGGGTCGTATACGGCTGCAGCGGTGGAAGGAGGAGACGGAGAGTGGGAGCCATCTGTGTAAAGTCTGGTGTGGTGCTGGAATAAAGTCTTGTCCATCTGGTGGAAGAGAGTCGGGGCCAAAATGGTTGTGGAGTGCCGGCTGGCCAAACCAGGAAGGTGGAGGGTGAACATGGGGGAGAGGTCCAGCCAGGGTGGGATGGGGGAGTGTGGGGGTGGAGGTGGTAAGCCAAGGGTGTTAAAGGCTTGTAGAGCTCTGACCAACTGGGGCTGCTGTGCACCTGGGAACCAGACAGGTGCATGCTGGTTCACACCAGAGTTGGAATAGAGGGCAGCGAGAGGGTGAGACTGGGGCAGGCTTAGGAGGTAGTAATAGTGCTGGCACAAAACTGCTTTTCTGTGGGTGGACAAGGGTGGGATGCCACACTCAGCATGCAGGGAGATCACAGGAGAAGATCTCATGGCCCCCATTGAGATCCGAAGTGCAGCAGTCTGGATGGGATCCAGTTTAGCGAGGACAGAGTGTGCCGCAGAACCATAGATACTGCTGCCCTACATGATCTTGGGCCTGATGGTTGCAAGGTAGTATCGAAGGAGGAGGTCACGGTTGGCACCCCAGCGGACTCCGGCAATCCTCTTCATGACGTCCAGGCGTTTATTACAGGCTGTGCGGAGATAGTCCACGTGTTTGACCCAGGAGAGGTGAGGACCATCCAACCGTAGACCCAGGAAAGTGTGCGTCCTGGAGTAAGGAACAGCCTGTCCGCACAGTGTCGTGGTAGGCGAGGATGGGAGGGTCTTGAGGGTGAAGCACATGAGTGTGCTTTTGGGGGCACTAACCGTAAGACTCCAATTGGTCACCCAATTCTAAAAAACAGTTGCAGCTTCTTGCAGGCGAGTCTGGGCCATGGCCAATGTCAGTGCTCGGGTGATGATGGTGATATCATCGGCGTAGATTTGAAGATGTGAGTGGTGGGGGACGCGGAGATGAGATAGGAGGACATTGAATAGAAGAGGGCTGATGATGGAGCCTTGTGGAACGCTCCTACAGATGGGATGCGATGGTGACAAGGAGGCGCCCACTGCCACTTGATATGAACGGTTGGAGAGGTAATTCTGGACTCAGGCGAGGGTGGTACTGGTAATACCCATGGTGGCCAACTTGTAAAAAATCCCCTCGTGTGATGCCGAGTCAAAGGCCCCTTCTAGGTCGATGAATAGGGAGAGCATGACCTGACGCTGGCGGTAGGTATCGCTGATGTGGAAATCCATTTGACTCAGGACATCCAGGGTACTTCTGCGGGGTCGAAAACCGCATTGCTCCTCCCCAAGCAGGTGTTTCTCCTCGAGCCACCATGAAAGCCTTGTGGTCACCAGACGCTCCATCAGCTTCCCGATGCAGGAAAGGAGTGCGATGGGTCTGTAAGCTGATGGCAGCGTTGGATCCTTGCCTGGCTTGTGAATGGGGATGAGAACCGAGGCTTTCCAACAAGTAGGGTAGGTCCCCGTTATCCAGCTGGTGTTGTAGATATGCAGGAGGCTGTCCAGTAGGAGAGGGGTGAGGTGAGTCAGAAACTCGTAAGGGATGTTGTCGAGTCCCGAGGCTTTACCGGTGTTGAGAGTGGTAAGGGCCTCTTCTAATTCCTTTGGGGTGAAAGGGCGTTCCAGCTCTGGAGGATCTGGAGAAGCAGTGGATGTGGATATGACGTGGTGGAGGGCGGAGGGTCGGAGGGATGCCAATTTTCTGGTGGTAGTGGTGTGCCAGGAGTTCCGCTTTTTGAGGGTCATCTAGTGGGGCCTGGGCTCCATCCGTCAGGGATAGAGGTTGTCGTGTCTTCTTCCCCTCCATGGAGTGCAGTAAGTCCCAGGTTCTCTTGATGGAGGAAGAGAAGGAAAGGGAGGAGCAGTGGGAGCCCCATGCACTCCTCTGAGCCTTGAGGATGGATCTTGCACAGACTGCATCAAGGCGACGGTATTCCCTGCCAGCCTCTACTGTTGGTGTTCTCCACCTGGACCAAGCCTGCGATAATAAGGGAGGGAGAAAGAGAGAGAGAGAGAGAGAGATTTGTGCCTTCTCTTAGTGAATATGTATTTTCAGTATGATGACTAAGCTTCCACTTTTGAGTTTTAAATATTGTAACATCATTGCAGATCATTCATTCTCTCTCTCTCTCTCTCTCTCTCTCTCTCTCTCTCTCTCTCTCTCTCTCTCTCTCTCTCTCTCTCTCTCTCTCTCTCTCTCTCTCTCTCTCTCTCTCTCTCTCTCTCTCTCTCTCTCTCTCTCTCTCTCTCTCTCTCTCTCTTTTTTTTTTTCTCTCTCTCTCTCTCTCTCTCTCTCTCTCTCTCTCTCTCTCTCTCTCGTGCATGGGAGCGAAGGGCAATGGTGACTAGTGTGTAGATAAGCAAGGTTTATATACATGGTAGCCTCATTAATATTAAATCACTACCATGGTAATTAAGAGAGGAGTATCAACACACCTGCAACCTTAATGTGGCATCACTTTTTTGATGACTATTTTCTTTAGGAAACCGGCAATTAAGTGAGAATTTTTTGTATCGTTTTTTAATGCTCTTGGCCGGTTCTCTAATAGCATTGAAAAAACACACACCCATTACTGCAGCTGTTGTGATCATAATGACATGACAACCTCGACTCTTTGTATCCATTGTGGCAGTAGAGTAGAATGTTTTGAGTGTCAGCCAACCAACAGGACTCAAGAACCAAGGTCAGCTTATAATGAACCATTTTGCAATAACTTGTTTGTGGCTCATGGAAGGAGAGAAGTGTTGTAATTGATCCATGTCTAAGTGAAGTGAATACATCAATCACCTTTACTTGGTTCCATTATTGAATGTGGTCGGGTGGCTCTGTGGTTCAGTGGTTGCCTCGTGACCTAAGGGTTGTGAGTTCCATCCTGGGTCACGGCAGCACTCCCTCGTTGACCCTAGCAGGACTATATGGTGTATAGCTACCTAGTTCAGGGGATTATTCAATCACCTTTTTATATATTATTGAGATGAAAACACTTTTATAGTATATTAAAATGAATATGAATGTGAATCTGCATGTGTACTACCGTCTCTGTTCATGCATGTTGTATTAGCACAACCTGCTGCCAAGCTGTGTTGAGAGTAACGCCTCATCCACCTGCACTCCACGTGTGCCACTAACACAATGATGCCACACTCACAAACGCAACTCACCATTTTGTGAAGAAAGCAAGAAGAAAACACTTGAATAAGGCGAGAAAAGTCTAAAGTTTCTGATGCCTTTCACTCACTCATTAACAATCCCAGTACATAGGTGTAATGACAGAGCCTTGCATCATCATCATCATCACAGCTGCAGATAAATGTGAATGACACAACCATTGCTTGTACTTGTAACATGGAAACATCAGATTGATCAACTACATAACATCAACTTACAACTTACTTACAACTACATATCATCAACATACATATCCTTCTACAACTTACCATCCATCAGGTTGTAGAAACATAACATTCTCTCTCTCTCTCTCTCTCTCTCTCTCTTCTCTCTCTCTCTCTCTCTCTCTCTCTCTCTCTCTCTCTCTCTCTCTCTCTCTCTCTCTCTCTCTCAAGTGTTGCTTACCAACAGTGTCTTCTGGTCATGCATTGACTAGAAATATAAATAACTTGAAATTAAACTTTCAACTTAGCTGAAGATATTAGTTTTTGTTGCACATTTTGAAGGTATCCATCTGTTACACTTTTTGTTCAACTGTTTACTCGAGGAACATTAAAAGTGAATTGTTTGCATGTACTCTATAAAGCCAAAGTACAATTAGAAGAGTCTAGTTGTTAGATGAAGACAGCTTTGTACAGTCCCCTGGAACTGTACAAGGCTCTCTCTAACCTTCACAGTGATCGCAGGGAGAGTATAACAGACTCTTCCTAACCAAAATACCGAATCAGGCGACATATATCACCTCCTTATTCATGGGACCTGTCATTGGCTGACCGCCAGTGACCCGTCCCTCATCTTATTCCTCAAATAATCCTCCACTCTCTCTCTTCTCTCTCTCTCTCTCTCTCTCTCTCTCTCTCTCTCTCTCTCTCTCTCTCTCTCTCTTTTCTCTCTCTCTCTCTCTCTCTCTCTCTCTCTCTCTCTCTCTCTCCTCTCTCTCTCTCTCTCTCTCTCTCTCTCTCTCTCTCTCTCTCTCTCTTTTTTTTTTCTCTCTCTCTCTCTCCCTCTCTCTCTCTCTCTCTCTCTCTCTCTCTCTCTCTCTCTCTCTCTCTCTCTCTCTCTCTCTCCTCTCTCTCTCTCTCTCTCTCTCTCTCTCTCTCTCTCTCTCTCTCTCTCTCTCTCTCTCTCTTCTCTGACACACACACACACACACACACCTATTTGTATATTTAAATTATGTCTTATAAATTGATTTCTATTCACATTTTAAATATAAATAAATGTTAGAATTATTGAGAGAGAAAGAGAGAGAGAGAAAGAGAGAGAGAGAGAGAGAGAGAGAGAGAGAGAGAGAGAGAGAGAGAGAGAGAGAGAGAGAGAGAGAGAGAGAGAGAGAAAGAAAGAAAGAGAGAGAGAGAGAGAGAGAGAGACAGAGAGAGAGAGAGAGAGAGAGAGAGACAGAGAGACAGAGACAGAGAGAGAGAGAGAGAGAGAGAGAGGATTATTTGAGGATTAAGATGAGGGACAGGTCACTGGCGGTCAGCCAATGACAGGTCCCATGAAAAAAGAGGTGACATATGTCGCCTGATTCGGTATTTTGGTTAGGAAGAGTCTGGTATACTCTTCCTGCGCTCACTGTGAAGGTTAGGGAGAGCCTCGCAGGAATTCCAGGGGACTGTACAGTCAGCAAAAAAAAAAAGAAAATAATAATAATAAATGAATAAATAAATTAACTTTTTCACGGTAGAGATGATGAATTTGGTTCCTTGATGAATACACAATAAAAATAAAGCTTTAGTAGATGCAGTCCAATTGTTATGAAACACTTCACACCATTTGAACACGATATCTTCCATCATGTTCTTCTACAGTCCAAGATGCCTTCCCTGTGTCCATAGTTTTTGAATGCAAGATGTCTTGATATTAAGTTATGTTCTGTCCACCAGATCTTCAACTACACAAGTTCAACTCAACAGTACAACAATAAATGGTGTTGTGAGTGTGATGTCATCCCACAACTGAGCTGACTCAATGTTTTACAAAACACCACTTTCTTGAAGGAGCCGTGCACTGCAGGCAGGCAGCTTGATGCCTCTGGCTTTACGCTTACCTCACACTTTTCAAACCAAAACTCAATTTACAAACACAAGCCTTATTAAACACAAGGACGTAAGTGATAATTTTTGCTGATTGTACCTGTACATGGGTTGGGAAATAAAAGGTATATATATATATATATATATATATATATATATATATATATATATATATATATATATATAAAGGAAATTATTAACTGTTCCTCCTTAGAAGAGGGAGTCGGGTGGCTCTGTGGTTCAGTGGTCAGCTCGTGACCTGGAGGTGAGTTCCATCCTGGGTCACGGCAGCTGCTTGGGGAGAGAGGCAGCATCCCCTCGTTAACCCTAGCACTACTCTATAGTGTATAGATGACTAGTTCAAGGCAATTATTCAATCACCTTTAATCATTATTAGAATATCTTATGTAGGTTAGAAATCTGTTATTAAAGGTGCACTTTGTAGTGGCATTGAACTTATGTCTCAGTAATGAAGCTTTAGTCACGCTCTTCAAGGTAACATTGAGCAAACACTCGCTGAACCGAATGTCTTTTTGTTTCCAATGAGACATAGTTTACGTCACACACACACACACACACACACACACACACACACACACACACACACACACACACACACACACACACACACACACACACACACACACACATGAACGTGTGGTGTGTGTACACAAACATTTAGTTAACAAAAGTTCTACAACACTTTCTTTCCAAAGTGAAAGGGTGTCATCCCGGCAGGATGGATCCGCCCCACACATACATGGTGAGACTGTTGCAACCCTTCCTCTAAACTTGTCTTGTCACCACAGTCCTGTGCTTTGACTAATAATTCACCTTAACTACCTACAAGTTGGTGGTGTCTCACATGCGTGATTCGAGCTGTTTCACTCATTCCCGCGTTCGGTTCACCAGCGTCCGCGTTGCTGGGTTTTTTTCAAGAGTAATACAATCATCATCATGATAGGTGACGGTACACTAAG